>JAJMBO010000088.1:28759-57793 GCA_030585065.1 Blastobotrys persicus
AAAAAAAAAAAAAAAAAAAAAAAAAAAAAAAAAAAAAAAAAAAAAAAAAGGAAGAAGATCCCTTATGTAAATCAATCAATTATCAATCAATTGAACAGTGCATGAAAACAACCAAGGGAATAGCTACTAGCGTTAAGAAGTGTGAACCGAAGGACTAAAGGCGTCGCTGATAGGGTTAGGATATGTAATTTACGCGTGTGAAACGCGAGATCAGAACAATTTGATAAATATACGCGCTCTGGATGGATCCATAGACGAAATCATCGCACCCCGAATGACAGAGTAGTTAATGCGAAGGCCTGAAAACAATCTTTCGAAGCATTTGGAGTGGGTAATATCCAACCAGGCAAATGTACCGCTTGTGAAAGATGCACTAGGGCTCCTAACATATGATGCGCCTATTGACCGGAACGATAGACCCGCTAATCTGGCAAACGCCGAGTATGATAATGACATAATTGAAACTGGTTCAAGGTCGAGCGATAAACTGAGCAGTAAGTATTGTTGAGGGATATAAGAGGATGGTCTATGTGACATTGGCCGGAGCAACTGGGGTTTCGCCATTGATGATTAGTTTTGACCGAGAAGTGGCGAACTGTTCAGGGCACTGGATTATGGTGACTACGTTGTGATTATCTATTGATGATCCATCCCATTTATTGCAAAACAAGTGCTAATGAATTGAGTAGATTATCAGAGAAATGGCTCGGAAGAGATGGCCCATAAAACTCCAATCCGCCAGATCAGGAATATTTCCGCAGATGAGACTCCGTTGACGATTGACTTGACTACGGATGAAGAGTCGAAAGGTCGTGATTTCTCGAAAGCGTCCCCCACCACCAATATAGGATCAAATTATAAACGGATTGAAAGCATACTTGCAGACGACGACGAGGATGAGGAGGAGTTAGAACAAATAGACGGCTTGCATGGTCGGTCTGAGGAACAAATGGATTTAGACGGTGGACAAAGCCGAGTACTAGATGCAGAAGCACGGGATTATGAGCCTCCAATCGCAGCAGTCCAGCCGGAACAGGAGAGCAATGAGCCTATAGAGAAAACTGCTCCCCTGGCCAGGGAATCAATGGTTAGTCCGGAAGCTGATTTAGAAATTAACCTAGAACCCATACCTGAGGAAGAAGTGAATGATAAAGGTGCCCCTGTCAGCGTTCTCAGAAAGCGAGCCAGGGACTCAACCTCAAGGATGACAACTAATCTCAGCGAGGATCGAGTTGTGGATTCACATCCAGCAAATGACAACTCGATATCAGTCGATATTGCGTCTAGTCCCTTTGGAGATAATTCGGATACCGAAGTCAATGTTCCATCGCTGTCCAAAGATAATTTTGATAGGTCGTTGGGTTTGACTGAGTCTCAATATGAATTGATCAGCCAATACCGCCAGCTAGAAAATCAAGCACTTTCTGAAAAAGTTGCTGTCTTGGAAAAAATTATTGACCAGGGACTCAGGAAGGCCGAGTTTCAAGATAGACTGACTGAGTTGGAATCTAAAATTAGAACATATCGCAACAAGATTAACGATATTAACGAATCCCATACTAATGAAGCCGAAGATTATTTAGAGCGTTCATCGCTTCACAATTATGACAAGTATGATGTGGTGTGTGTTGACAGTGACGACGCAATGCCGGACAACGACGACCCAATACTGGTGAATGAATTTTCTGAACCCTTTACTGACGACCATGATGACGAAGAACTTAATGACTTTTTACGTAACCGCGATGCGGCTCAATTTATGACTCCGACTAAGAATGATAGAAATGCACCAATTGAGATTCCCGAAAGCTCTCCATTGCAAAATGTCCACAGTTCCCCACAGGGTTTGGTTGGTCCACAGGTAGACACACAGGTCCAATCAATTTATGCTTCTCGCAATTATCCATGGGATAGCGAAGTGAGCTATGCATTGAAACATGTATTCAAGCTACCAAGCTTCCGGCAGAACCAGAAGGAAGCAATAAATGCCACTCTTGATGGGAAGGATGTGCTAGTATTAATGCCCACCGGAGGTGGTAAGTCCCTATGCTATCAGCTTCCAGCTCTTGTTAAAGGTGGAAAAACCAATGGAATCACTGTGGTAATATCTCCGCTGATTTCGCTGATGCAGGATCAGGTTGAACAGCTCAAATCAAAGGGTATCAAGGCTGAAGTTATCAATTCGAAATGTACGGGCCCAGAGAAGACGGCAAGGTTTAACATGATGATGAACAACGAACTGGACTTGCTGTACTTGTCACCGGAAATGTTAAACGCCAGTAGCCGCATGCAGAGGTCATTAGAACGATTAAAGAATGAGGGAAGAATTGCTCGCTTTGTAATCGATGAAGCTCACTGCGTTAGTTCTTGGGGTCATGATTTTCGAACTGACTACAAGGAATTGGAGAACCTCAAACTTCAATACCCCAATGTTCCGATTATGGCATTAACTGCGACAGCTACTCGGCCTGTCCAATTAGACATTATAAGGTGTTTACGAGTTGATCCTGTTTTTATGAAACAAACCTTCAATCGGCCTAATTTACATTATGAAGTCCGTGAAAAGGGATCCCAGGAAGGTGCAATTCTGCAAATCAAAGATTTAGTGACCAAGGACTTTGCTGGAAAGACGGGTATTATTTATTGCCATTCACGGAAATCATGCGAAGATACGTGCTACAAACTGAAACGGGAGGGTGTGCGAGTTGAGTTCTACCACGGTGGGATGGAGCCTTCACAGCGTGAGAAGGTTCAAGAATTCTGGCAGAAAGGTTATGTTACAACAATTTGTGCCACTATTGCGTTCGGAATGGGTATTGATAAGCCAGACGTGCGGTATGTGATTCATCTAACGCTGCCACAAACAATGGAAGGCTATTATCAGGAAACTGGAAGAGCGGGTCGAGATGGCAAACCGTCAAAGTGTATTCTGTTTTACAGCTATAAGGATGCCACAATGATGAAACGCCTTATTTCCACTGATAGTGAAATGACCAGGGATCACAAGACCAAAATGTTGGAGTTATTTCGAAAGATTGTGTTGTATTGTGAAGAGGTTGGAATTTGCCGCCGAAAGCAAATTTTGGAATACTTTGAGGAGAACTTTAATCCGGCACTGTGCAATAAAACTTGCGATAACTGCAAATCTAATGTTTCGCAGCACTGGGCTAAAAAGGACGTGACAGATTATGCCAAAGCGATTATTGAGATGCTGGGAGAGATTCAGCATTCCACGGTGCCTTTGGGATATTGTGTTGACGTATTCCGTGGGTCCAAGAAGAAAAGTGTGGTTGAGAGTGGCCATGACCGTATTAAAAGTCATGGTAAAGGAAAGGATTTAGATCCGACTACGACTGATAGAATCTTCCATGGTCTTTTGGCAGAAGGGTATTTGCAAGAATATCAAAAGTATTCCGGTCGTTTTGCACAATCCTATTTGAAGCGCACTGAAGAGTCTAAAAAGGTGTTACAAGGACAGCGCAAGGTGATCATGCGATTCCCAGATGTGGCCACAAAATCCAAGCGCAAGAGCACGAGCAAACGAAATGCTAAGAATAATAATAATGATGATGACGACATGTTTATTGACGAGGGACACGATTCTGGCGGTGAAATGAATACCTCTGAGTTCTTTGGAACTGAAGCCGCCACATTCCGCTACGCCAATGAATTAAATACCAAAGGAAAATCAATCCGGGGCACGGCTAGCGGCCGGAAACGAAAACAAACTAGTTCGAGCAGAGGCAATTATCAAAAGAAACGAGCTACCGGTAGTGGTAGTTCGAAGCCTAAAAAAACCACTGGGTCTGCATTTAGTGGAAGATTCGATGCAATGCCTATATAATACAAAGTTTTTGCATTTTTGACTATTCGTTCTTCCTTTAGTATCTATATGAAGAGCGTGTTGGATAATACTGGTAAATTGTGATGCAGTGGATTAATTAAAAGACAACTATACAGTATCGTCGTGGTAGTAGAATCTATAAAGGTCAGCACACGCTACAAAATGACCAAACGATGGGGACTTACTTTGTGTGTTTTGGATTCTTCGGAGCATGCTTGACATATCGTTCATCGTCAGGAGGTCGTTCAGCACGGTCATTACCAGTTAGCATAGATTGGATGGAAATGCAGATAGAGGAGACATTTTGTACGGGGGACCACTCAGTACCCAGAAGGTCTAAGCAAATATGCCCATTGCTGTAAATATGAGGATGTAGCGGAATAGTTCTGTCAGCCTCTTTGATAAATTGAACCTGTGGAACCTCAACAGGGTATTCAGGGGGGAAATTAAAATATAGACGGAATACTTTGTCGCGATAAAGGGCATTTGATTCGTCTAAAACTTTTAGATCCACAGTCCATTCCTTCAAGTCGTTGGAGCGAACGAGGTCAATGCCTAAGCAGTCAGCAACACACTTATATACACACATACGAGGGCTACCTACCACGGGGCGGATTCTTCTGAAGCCCGTCCAGCTCCTTCATCAACCGTTTTGTATAGGCCATTTATTGGGTATAGTTTACACAGGACTGTGGGGTGACTTGAAGGGTCGGGGGCGAGTTAATAACTCTGAATAGTCCCAACGCACGACGTGAGCCTGAACAACACACACGCGTAGGCACTAGCAATAATGCAAGGGAATCGGTCGCTTTTAGGAAAGCGAAGCTCGTTTTCCAACTTTTCGACCTTTAAAACGCCGACTTCGCCCTCTGGGCCAAGAGGACTTGGTGGTGACATGTATGATGCCAATGGAGGGGGCCCGACACCAAATGCTGCGGTAGCTCAAGCCATGTACCCCCAGCAGCATATGAATATAACAGCGCAGCAGCAACAACAGCCATACTTACCTAGAAGAAGTGCATACTACGAATCGCATTGGCCGCTATACTCGGTTGATTGGACAACAGCAGAGTGGGGGAACAGTGAACTCGTAGCCGTGGGGACGTTTAGCGAGGATGCCAACAATAGGATACAAGTTTTGCATGTAAATCGAACGGTGGACCCGATGACCTCTCTCAGCGGCATGCAATTTCAAAGTACTGCTGAATCCATGGTTCCATACCCGGCTACCAAGGTTGGTTGGGAGCCGCGGCCGACGAACACGGGGTCGACCGCGATCAAGATGATTACTACGGCTGACTGTCTTCGGTTGTGGGACTACGACATGGAGTACGCCAAGCTGCATCAGCGATGTACGTTGCTGAATTCCAAGTCGGAGTTTATGCCTCCATTGACTAGCTTTGATTGGAACAAGGTCGATCCATCGCTAGTTATCACCAGTTCTATAGACACGACATGCACGATATGGGACATCAACACGTCCTCGGCCAAAACACAGCTAATTGCTCATGACAATGAGGTTTACGACGTTACGTTTCTGTCTGGATCAGTAGACATTTTCACGTCTGTTGGCGCCGACGGGTCGGTGAGAGTGTTTGATCTACGTTCGTTGGACCATTCCACCATTATTTATGAGCCGTCCAAGCCGGTTCCCCTGCTACGGGTGGCGGCGAATCCACACGATCGAAACACGCTTGCGACGATTGCTGCTGGATCCAACAAGATTTATGTTCTGGACATCCGAGCGCCCAGTACGCCGGTCGCTACTCTCGACGCTCATCAGAAGACTGTGAACAGCATTGCATGGGCCCCAGTTGGGACCGGGGGCCGTTCTCTACGACATAGCCTTGCTTCCGCCGGCGACGACTGTCAGGTCCTCTTGTGGGACTTGTCTCACGGCGACGGAAGCTGCCCGTTGGCCTGTGCCTATACAGATTCCGCAGAGGTGAACAACCTCTCGTGGTCCGCACAAGGGGACTGGATGGGTATTGTCAGTGGTCGCGGAATACAGGGTGTTCGCGTGTGAATGCCAGCCCTGGGGGTAAGCGTTGAACTAGAAACCGGGCTGTTGCATGTGGTTATTTAATACAGTTTACCGTTGTAGAGTATACGCCTAGGAACTGGTCAGGACCTGTCGCATATTGATCTGAAATGGTTTAGAGACAACTACAAACATAGATAATACACCTCAGCGAGCGACACACCTCCATGATTGCAATGGAACCATTAACCTCTTCTGCCTCTTTGGTCAGGAAACGAACTACCAGTACTTGCCAATGGAATAACACCTTTACTTTCCTATCGGCAACTTTCGGCCTCCCGACACCCCGTCTTATCCTCTATTCCCCCTGTGGACTCTTACCGTTCACGACTAATCAATTGTTGGTACGAGAGGATTGTGGACTGCGACAGTAACCCCCTGCCCATCGTCCCTACATTTCATAACCAAGGTGTAGATCCATGCACAGTTCTGCACGAGTGTTACAATAAAAAAAAAAAATACCCGGTCCTACAGGAGTGTTTCTTTCCGTGTCTGTCAGGAGGTGTCGTATATAAAGCGGAAACTTTTACACAATATATATCCATATCCATCTGTCCATCCATATATCTATATATATATATATATATTTTAGTTTGTAGTACAACTACGTAGCCAAAGGAAAGACAAAGTATGGAACCAATACAAAACAAACTCACATCTAATCTAACTTAGGGCATCAATGGCAAGCGTACGCCTGAATACGGAGGCCAGAGAGCACGTTGTTCGAACATGACAATGGAATCGCAGACACAAGGCAAATTGGCCAGAACACAATCAATCCAGACAGCGGGCGAAAAGGGGGTGAATGGAATGTGTTGTTAAACCTTAAAAAAAGAATGGGTGGACGTTGGGACGATCATTGCGAATTACGTGTACTGTAGGCAGCCTGATACTTGCATACTCACAGCCCTGTTTATTCGTTTCAATTTGCTGGTATTGGCTATTATACGGCAGGAGACTAAGCTAGCTGGCTAGATAGACAACATGTCAGGCGTAGACGATACAGGGGTGGTAAACAAGTTTCATCGGCGGGCGGCTTCGTCGGAGGCGGAAGGCCAGGCACAGGAGTTTGATTTTGAAGCCTACGGTGGAGACGACGACGACGTCAGAGCCAAAAGGATGTCAACAGGTGGCCATGAGGATGTTGTGTCTACGCATACTCGAGAGTCTTCTTCGGATCAGTCTGCCCACACCGCATCGCCAGGGCGGTCGTACCAGGCGTCCAGTGCCCCGGTGGCTGACGAAGGCACAATTGATGCAGCACAACAGGATACAGAGGCGGCTGCTGACGACGCTGTTGGGCATGATGGCGGTTCTGGGTCTGCCAATGAGGAGGAGACGGAAAAGACAGAGAATGGCGGCGAGGCTGTTATGATCAATACGGCAGGCAGTGAAGACGACGCTACGTCGAGCCCGCAATTGGAGCAGCAGCTGGAGGAGAGTCCGATGCCGGCTAGTACTAATAACAGTCCCCAGCTACCGCCCAGAGAGAACCATGTGGAACCTCCGTCGCTGCCTCCGAGAAAACGGACACCGTTCTTTTGGCTACGTGGCCTGTCGTCATCAGGATCAAACGTCTCGACGACCGCAAACAAACCACGGTCAAGCTCAGTGACGTCCTCGCCGGATTACGACTTGCTCCTCCATAGACTCAACGCCAACAAGGAGGGCCTGCTGGCTCGCGACGAATCAGAAAAAGACGCATCGTTGACTGCCATCAAGCAGCTCCAGCAGAACTTCGAACATGTCCGGGAAACTCGGCCAGAGCAAGAGGCAGAAGAAATCGATTGGGAATTTTGGAGTCAGGTGGTGAACGACTATGGATATGTTGCCGAGCACAAGCCATCACAACTGTCGCACGCCATTGCGTCGGGGTTCCCCTCAGAACTGCGTGGGCTGATATGGCAGCTCATCGCCTCGTCCAAATCAGCGTCACTGGAAGAGGTGTTTGCATCCATCGTCAACGAAGCCAGCCCCCAAGAAAAGGCAATAAAGCGGGACCTCTCGAGAACGAGCTTTATCAAGAGCGCAAATGCCGACTCGCTGTATCGGGTCATTAAAAGCTATAGTCTTTTTGACCCACAAGTCGGCTATACTCAAGGAATGGGTTTCATCACCGTACCTCTGTTGCTAAACATGACCGAGTCGGAAGCCTTCTGCCTCCTCGTCCATTTAATGAAAGATTACGGTCTACGACAATTATACTTGCCAGAGATGCCCGGCTTGCACCTCCGGCTCTACCAGTTCGACCGCATTCTTGAAGACACCCTGCCCGACGTGCATATCCATCTCGCTCGCCAGGGCGTGCGCTCATCCATGTACGCGTCTCAATGGTTCTTAACTCTATTTGCATACAAGTTCCCGCTTCCGCTGGTGACTCGCATTTTTGACATCATGATTGCCGAGGGCTTGGAGGCGTTGCTGCGTTTTGCTGTGGCGCTGATGCGCAAAAACGCTGCCACCATCCTTTCCTTGGAGTTTGATGCCGTGCTCCCGTTCCTGAAGGAGAAGATTTTTGACCATTACCTTGTGGATGGTGGTGGTTCCAAAACCGCCGCCCCCGTCTACAACGTAAATGACCTCGTCTCGGATGCATATGATGTTAAAATTCTGCCCGTGACTCTGCGCAAGTATGAAAACGAGTACGCTGAGATCCATCGCATTGAACGTGAGCGCATCGAGGAAGTCGAGTCTCTCCGGTCGTCCAATGGCCAGCTAACCATGCAGGTCCGACGGTTGGAATCATCCCTAGCTGAGCTCAACAAGGAGCATGTCCAAGTGGCCAACGAAATGGTTCAGGGCAAGCTTGAAATCGCCCGTCTTCAAGATGAAAACGAAGAAATCAAGAGCGAATTGGAAGAGATGAAAGAGGCCACCAGAGACCAATCCCTGCTGGCTGACAGACAACTCCGCCAGGAAATGGAAGAGATTCGTGAACAAAATCGAACCCTGCAAGAAACCAAGGAACGACTAGAGAACCAGCTCAACAACCTTGAACAGGACCTCGTTGACACTAAAATGCAGCTTGCAAACTTGGATGATTCCTATTCGCACCTCAAGAGCAGATGGAACGAACTCAAAAAGCACATTGACGACAGCACTTCCTAAACCTGTAGCATTTAATTCCATCATCTTTATTTCTACCCTATCTTCTTCCTATAAACACTACTCCATGCCCAGGGCAAGGGTTGGTGGTGCGGCTCACCTTGGGAGTGGAATTTTTTGATTTTCGTCTGGAGCATTGAGTTTTCAGGACATAGGAAGGATGCTGTTTGACGGACTGCGGCAGAGCCTTGTTCGGCAGTCGTCGGCTGCTAGGGCTTTCTCTACGAGCTCAACGTGTAATCGATTATATGCGCACGTGGTTCGAAGGAAGGTTAAGCAAGAAAAGCCGCTAGAGGCTGGTGACCCTGCATGTATGTTACCTCGAGAAAAGCCCGAGTTTCCAAAATATCCATATGGCGAATCGCACTTGTACAAGCAATCCAATCGCGGACTGTATGGCGGCAAGATGATCCAATTTGGCAATAAGATTTCCGAGTTCAAGAACCGAAATGGAAGGACTTTTAAGCCGAACGTCAATCGACAGACTCTTTGGAGCGAGGTCCTCCAGCGCAAAATCACTCTTCCCGTTGCCACGTCTGTGCTTCGTACCATCACCAAGGAAGGCGGTTTGGACAACTATCTGACCCAAGATACTTCGGCGAGAATAAAGGAGCTGGGGCCAATGGGTTGGAAATTGCGTTACCTCGTTTTGAAAAAGCTAGAAGACCGGGAGCGAAGCTCGCCCAAGCCAATTGATGTGATTGTTGCAGGCGAGAACAGGATCAATGTGTATGCCAAGTATACTGATCACAGCGGAAACGAACTTGACATCACCTGCGGCCGCAATAAGCTTTTGCAAGCGCTATATTATGCATTGAAGCAGAACCAACGACTGGATGAGCTCAAGCAATTCAAGGCGCTGTATCGACCGCTATCCACGTCCGAGCTGGTTGCAAAGCTAGAAACCATGAACTACGACCTAACCAAAGTCTCTCGGAAGGCTTGATCTGTACATAGTCAATACATACACTTCTGAATCCTTTGTTTCCGCCTCGTTCGTAACAGGCGACAATGGTCCTTGAATATTCCCTCATGCATGACCAGCAGTTACAACCCCGACCAATTAAACTAACAATCTCCTGGCCCTGGCTGACCACATTCCATTGCAAAGCCCAGGACAACGTATTATACAAAAACTACACACCGCGAGCATGTCCCACCGTATAATTACACTGCGATCACTGGTCTAATCTTCAGCGCACTCAAACTAAGTGGTGTTGGTCTAGCCCATTATGCTTCCGCATATCCAGCTCGAAACTATGCCACACTTTGGCACGGTTGAGCGAGGCACAGGGCACGTACCAACTCACAAATCGCCTCCTACGATTATATATAATCCCACCCCCCTCATACCCTAACCCCTGAGTTATTTCATGGAGCAGCAAATACACACAGATCACGTGACCTAGTTGGGACCAAAATTCAGATGAAAAAGCAGTCACAAACCTAAGGGAGGGAGTTGCCTTTTTCGGAACGAAGATTTTCAGTTGTCCCAACTCACAAGCTGAAGGAAGTCAACCATCGACAGAGCGTTTTTGCAACACCGCATCGACTACACAACGACAATAGAAATGGCACCAACTCAAAAGTCAGGTACGAAGCTGCGATGCACGGAGATTGTTTTGGAATAGTAGAAGCTAACAGAAGTGATATAGGACTCGCCGTCGGTCTCAACAAGGGCCACAAGGTCACCCCAAGAACCCCAGCTGCTAAGCCATCCTACAGAAAGGGTGCTGCCTCCAAGCGAGCCACCTTTGTCCGATCCCTCGTCCGTGAAGTCACCGGTCTTGCTCCTTACGAAAAGCGAATCATCGAGTTGATCCGTAACTCCCAGGAGAAGCGTGCTCGTAAGCTCGCTAAGAAGAAGCTCGGTTCTTTCCAACGTGGTAAGGCCAAGTGCGAAGACATGACTCAAGTCATTGCTGAGGCTAGACGTGCTGGCCATTAAGGAATATATCAAAATCTTTTTTAACATGTTATTGTAATATATGACTTTAATGGCGTCCTTTTTTTTTGCCGGCACTAAGTCGGGCTTTTACTAGACCCCCCAGGACTGTGAAAGCTGGGATTTGTTAGAACTTCATAGCTTGCTTGTGGAGGTTGACACTGCTAATTCTTTGTTGACTGGCCAAGTCCAAGCAAGCTAAAGTACACCCGCATCACTTAGATCGTGTATATTGTTTACGCTGGATGCCGGTACAGGCTTTATAGACAATCCATAGGAAGCTAGCAGTTGACCAAAAAAAAAAAAATGGCTCCAATAGTAATACACCTTCCATGGCGGATGAACCTCTGTCGGGGGCCCCTTTACGTCCGTACATAGAAAGAGAGTTCATTGGCCTCGTTCCCAACACCTTGACAGAGACAAGACTATATACAAGTCTCAAAAAACTTGTCCACTGATTTATTATAGGAGATAACGACCCATAGCGGTTATAGAACAAATGCCGGGGTTTTGCCGCTCAGTCCCGAGTCGTTGAAAAATATATTTTGTCTTGCCCTTCCCACACCTTCTTTTCCCCATAATTTTGGTCCCGTTACCAAAAACACACTTTCTCCCCTTCTTTCCCCTTTCTTCTTCTTATTTTGATCTTTAGATCTCTTAAAGATGACTTCCGATGCTGCGGAAAACCAGACCGAGCAGCAGCAACAGCAGCCAGCTGAAGATTGTAAGTGTGCTAACTTGTTCCTTTGCCCAGATTACGCTAATGGCGAGTCTTATTATAGCACTTTTGAATATTGTGGTCAAATGCCCGCCAATCAATGACGGACGGTCGAAGCCCACTGACGTCAAGGTCAAAATTAGCAAGACTGAACCAATCAATGAGGTGAAGCAATATTTGGTCGACATGATCTCGGCCAGCCAGCCCTTTACGTGCTTCTCATTATGGTTGAACGGCGAGCCTGTAAACAAGTTCATCCCAGTCGAGGAGATTCCTGGGATTAAGGACGGGTGCGAGCTTCAGATGGTTCCAGATGCATATTCCGAGGCCGAATCCAAGCTTCATGTTACAAAGGTCAGAGAGTTGGTTGGGTTTGAAGCAGATAACATCAAGTCACTGTCTGCCATTGACTCTGGTGTGTCGTTGTTTGAACCAATAATCAACGAGGTCGAGAGGGTTGCTCCTTCTGATGACGTTGAAATTGACTTTTCCAACGAGTCCAAAAAACCCGAAGAAATGACCGAGGACGAAATTGCTGCTCTTAAGCAGGCGCAAATGAAGCCTATCTTGGACCATCCGATGGCAGTCCCAGAAGACACTCCCGAAGATGCCCCACTGCTCAAGCAGGGCAAGTTTTCGGATCTTTTGCCCCAAGTGCCATCTCAGTCTACAAAGCCAGCGCTTCGATCTCTGCAACTGTCTCAATGGAACCCACCGCCTCCAACTTTGAAGCTCAAGGGCCACTTGCTCTACTTGCAGGTCAGCACTTTGGAGGGAAAGACATTCCACATCACCAGTACTACTACCGGTTACTATGTGTCTAACTGCGCAGGAGAGAGATTCGATCCATCTCCCAGAAAGATATCTGGTAAATTTTACCACAGCCATTCTTTGTTCGCTTTGCTGGGCTCTCTATCACCTGCCATGGCTCAGCAAATGGAAAAAAACACTCAATTGCTTAATGAAAGAAACCCATTGACTCTAATTCACCCTACTAATGCGTTTTTGTCTTCTCCTTGGTATGTCCGTGAAAAGAAGACTGAGGAATCTAATTTCGGTGACATTTCTAGAACCCAAGAATCCCTTTTCAACACAAATAGACTGGATAATTCCTCCGTCCGGGATTGGAATGACGACTTGCAATCCACAAAGGAAATGCCTACTCAGGGAGAAGATGTGACCATTCAAGATAAGGTATTGAGAGAACGTCTGTTGAACAAGCTGGCATTTGACTTTTCAGACGCTGCTGTTAAAGGTGCAATCTCGGTTGTAAAGGGAGATATTGCTCCTCTCAATCCATCTGAACCTGTTGATGCGCAAATCTTCCTAAGCAACAACATTTTCTATTCCTATGGCGTTGATGGTATTGGCACTTTTGCTAACGATGGTGGCGACCCTGCTGCTAGATACTCGGTTGGTAAGGATTTGGCTGGTGTAAACTTTGTTAGCCGTTTGGACATTGATGGTCTTTGTACACTTGCTACTTGCGTTGTTGATTATTGTGGCCGTCGTGTTGTGTGCCAGGGTCCTGTTCCAGGTATTTTCCGCCAAAACACTGAGACCAACCAAATTGTTTATGGTGGTATCGAAAATAGAGAGACCATCGTCAAGAATGAAGAATTTGAGCCATATCTTCAGTCTATCGCCGACACTTGTCATTTGAAGAAGCATGTCGTCTACGACAACAAGATGGAGAAGGCCTCTGAATTGGTCACGCCTGTTGATACCAAGGGTTTGGATGGCACTGATGGCCGAAGGTATGTTTTGGATCTATACAGAATTACTCCTTTGGATCTCTCCTTCGTTGAAAACTATTGCAACGACAAGGACGCACCTTACCCTCATCGAATCCCAGTATTGCGTTTTGAAGCGATTGATGAGTGGTTCCGAAACTCTCTTCGTGAGGAGCTTAACAAGGACAAGAAGGAAGAAACCGATGAAGAGAAGGAAGAAAAAACCAAGGAGCAAATCGAAGCGGAACGAAAAGAGCAGGAGCAGAAGATCAAGGATATTTCTGCCAAGTACAAACTCAACCCTGATGTCGGATTTGATGCCGATACTATCCCAGAGGAGCATCGCGAACAGTACAAGAAGGATCAGCAGGAGGTTCGTGAGGTTTGTAAATTTGTTACCGACAAGTTGATTCCAAGCGTTGTTCAGGATATTTTGGATGGTACTCAGCCATCTCCTTTGGACGGTGCCCAGTTGACCAGTGTGTTGCATCGTAGAGGCATTAACATGCGTTATTTGGGTGCAGTGCATAAGTCCATTGAAGAGAAGCAAAATCCCCAGCTTGACATGTTCAAGAGTCTTGTTGTTAGGGAGGCTATTGTGCGATCTTGCAAGACCATGCTTAACAGTCTTTTGAAGGATGCCCCAGCAGAAGTTGTGCCATATATCCTGGCTCACTTCTTTAATTGTCTCTTTGACCAGACCAGCAAGCCAACGTTCAATATTCCTCAAGAGCTCAAGACCATTTATCCGCAGCTAGCATCCTTTGACGAGTTGTCTGCTGAGACCATCTATGAAAAGGTTGCACATATTTCTCTTTGCAAGTTCCGTCTGGATATCGGCAAGAATTGGATTGACTCTATTTCTCGCGAGCGCTTCTTCCGAGACTTGTCCATTAAAATGGGACTCCAATGGAGGGCCAGAGCTTACAACTTCCACAACCAGCCAGAGCAGACCACCAAGACAAGCGGCAAGAAGAGCTCTTCGTCCTCTGCTGCACATCCATCCTTCTGCAGCTCTGAGGATATTTTGAACATCACGCCTGTTGTTAAGGCATCGACGTACCGCAGTCATTATGCTGAAGAAGCCCTGGAGGTGGGCCGAAACAGCATCTTCCAAAACCAAGAGACAGAGGTCGGCAAGGAGTTTATCTACGAGTCCTTGACCCTTCACGAGCAGGTTTATGGCCTCATCCATCCTGAAGTAGCAAAAGCGTATTCTCAGGCTGCTGCCGTGTTTAACGAGATGTCTGAGATGGACATTGCTCGGGACTTGACCCGCAAGGCTATCATTATTTCTGAGCGATGCTCTGGCGTTGATAGCGCCGAGACCATCTACTTCTGCCTCAACTTGGCCTTCTTTGAACATCGTGCTGGAAACAGTGCTGGTGCCTTGCATATTATCGACCACGCCATCAAGCTGTGGACTCTAGTCTTAGGAGATGATCATCCAGATATCCTAACCATCCTCCTCAACGTCGGAACCATGCTGCAAAGCATCAAGGATTATAAGCGGGCAATTGTCTGGCTCAAGGCTAGCATTGACCTTGCTGCCAAACTCTTTGGCGAGGATTCTCTGCAAGTGGCCACCTATTCTTATCAGCTCTCTCAACCGTACATTCTCTTGCAGGACTACAATGAGGCTCTCAACCTGGTTAGACGTGCCCATCCAATCTTCCAAGCAAAGCTAGGTGAAGACAGCAAGACGACTAAGGATTGCAAGCAATGGCTCGACCAATTGGTGCAGGCTGCAGTCCACAGCGCTCGTATGCAAAAGATCAGCGGAATGCGTCGGCCAGTCATTCCTCGTGGAGGTGGAGCCAACATGGTTAGACAGCCATCGTCCACACAAACGTCCAGACAAGCTTCGACCATGGGCGATAAGAGCGTCGACGAAATCATGCAATATATCAACGGTGACGGTCCCTCCAAGAAGAAGAAGAATAAGAAAAACAAGAAGAAGAATTAACCTCAATTCTCTGTATCATACCTCTCTCCTTTATCTTGTACATAGAAAACAGAAGACGTTTTGTTGTCATCAACCGCAGGGTCCTAAGTGCGGCTTGTGAATCCGTTTAAACCTCCCAGTGAAAAAAATTGTAGCTAGCTTTACATGTTCATTTAAAGACACTACCCAATTGATCATGAGAGATGTATAGTCTTCGAACATTTCAATTGTTAAGCAAGCCTGGTCTTGGTGTCCGCCGCATCGTTGGCCAATTAATGATCCAGCATTGGGAATTACGCCCCTGCGGCGGCCCCCGAGGCTCACAGGTGAAAAAATTTCTGCATAATACTATGACGGATCACGTTGATAAAAAGCAGAAGACAAGTATGAAGATTGGTACTCACAGTGGGACGTTCCATGCCGACGAAAGTTTGGCTGTCTATATGCTCAAGCTCTTGCCCCGATTTAAGGATGCTGAGGTTGTTCGTTCCCGCGATCCGGAGGTGTTAGAACAATGCGACATCATTGTCGATGTTACTGGCCAGTATGATCGTACAAAGCACTTTGACCACCATCAAAAGGGCTTTGAGGAGACCTTTGGATTGGACTATAACACCAAATTGAGCTCTGCTGGTTTGGTTTATAAGCATTTTGGCCGAGAGGTATTGTCTCAATTGCTTGATTTGCCTGAAGATAGTGAGGCAATCAATGTTCTGTATCCAAAGGTTTACACGGAATTTGTTGAAGCCATTGACGCTAATGATAACGGCATTTCAGCTTATCCAAATGACGTGACGGCTGCATTCAAGAACAGTTCCATAACCCTTCCTGCCATGGTCAGTCGGCTGAATCCATTGTGGACAAATCCACGAGTCAATGATGATGCTTACTTAGATGAGCGTTTCCAGCTAGCGTCTGAGCTTATGGGTCGGGCCTTTGAAAATGTTGTCGAGGGATATGGCAAGGGCTGGTACCCGGCCAAGGATATTGTGCAAAAGGCTTTTGATGCTCGTAAGCAATATGACGACCAAGGAAGAATCGTTGTGTTTGATCAGTTTGTTCCTTGGAAGGAGCATTTGTATACAATTGAAGAAGATCAAAACGTTCCCGGTCAAGTTCTATATGTGTTGTACTCTGACGGCAAGAATTGGCGTGTTCAGGCTGTTGCCGAATCTTCAAGCTCATTTACCAGCCGAAAAGCTCTCCCTGAACCATGGAGAGGCGTTCGTGATGAAGAGTTGTCGAAACTGTCTGGCATTCCTGACTGTATCTTCACTCACGCTGCTGGCTTCATTGGTGGAAATAAGACTAGAGAAGGTGCCCTGCAAATGGCTAAAAAGGCCCTTGAATTGTAGAGTTAATATAATACTATAATTATTGTTGATTCTTTTGAAAATATCCATGTATTGGCCTTCAGACTGTAACAATAGCACTGCTTGATATATCTATATATATTCACAGATTGCCATGTACATATGGTTTGTCTAACATGTATGAATAAATAAATTAAATCCCATCAATACGATATGGTCGGCATTAAAATTACCACAGTCTATTCACCGTACTTCATTTATATTTGGTATACGAACATAGAACTCCTCCGTACTCTGAGAATAAAGCTCTTCCCCTATATAGTCACGTGACCACATGTAGCCGGCGTTTGGACTTAGAAGAAAAGACAGACTTCCAAGTTTGTAAATGCCTGTTCCACGGCCACGTCCATGGCACAGATGCGTATGTACTTAGTGGCGCAGCAGCTTCTGAACGAGAACGGACAGCTCAGAAATGTCGTCGTGCTACGCTCCAAAAACCTAGTAGATAATTAAACTGAATTAGTTATGTAAATATGCAAAAAGATTATTTCGTGTCTTCATCATGCTTCGAACCAGAACTGCTATCGTGGTTTTGACTTTGATGATCCTCCCGCTCGATCAACGATGGGGAGGACGAATCATAAGCATTGTGGTTGTTATCAGTACTATGATGCGGTCCAGGGGACGCTTGTAACGGTTGAGAGTCAGCTTCGTCTTCATCCTCCATTCTTTCCAATTCTTCGTCAATCAACCTATCAACTGTGAATATTCGTTCTCCAGTGAATTCGACGCCTAAGAGATCCTCGACCTTTTCACGGAGCTGCCGTTTGGTCATGTTTTCTAAATCGGCGTCTTCTAGTACTTGACGAATGGTTTCTTGAATGGTCTGATCCCTTGTGCCTTCATATGGGTCTGTCAATTGAGGAACAGGCGGAACATCTTCATTGTTGGCATATGGCGAGCCTAACTGTGGCTCACTGGGAGATAATCCAAGATATGAGAGCCGTTGGGAAACACGGTTAGCGGGGATGGCTCCAAATACACCTGGCCGGCTGTTATATCCAGACATTGGTGTGCTTGCACGATTCATGTCAACGCTGAAACCAGAAAATGGCCGAGATTGACGATATTCTTCACGCGGAGTGGAGTAAAGAGACATGGCTCCACTAGTTTCACCTCCCATACCTGCTCCTTGGAGCGTTCGTGTTCTCATTGTCATTTGGTCTTCATAGATGCTCTTTCCATACGGAGTAAGTTCCTGCATATCGTAACCATTGGTATCATCATAGGCTTGATTAATCAGCTTGCCTTTCCTATCATCAAAGATGATTGGACGTTCTGCGCCTGGGAGGCCGTTACGAACAGCATACGCTTCCCAAGTTTCAAACTTGACGTAATCTTCAGGTTCGCCGGCCAATTGGGTCTTATCTTTGGCCTCCAAAACCTGCTGTCGCCCGTCCTTCATATCAACAACCACACGTGTATTACCCCAGGAGAAGTTATCCATATTCCAGAACGAATAAATTGGGAGCAAGAATCCATGCACAGGATAAGCTATAATGTATATAACCATCCAACCAATATGCTGCCATTGACGTCGAAGAATAAAAACCAACATCTGCAAACCGTATACAGCTGCAATCAAAATGATAGAGATAAGAGGCAGAGCACCATCATGCGAAGCAATCTTATAAATCAAATAACCAAGATAGACCACGACAGAAGGAAGCATTACAGTACTAAATATTTCGTTAGCAGTCAGTCAACAATAAACCTGCAAGGAACCACTTACCCAATCAAATCAATAAACACAACACCTCTCATACCAACGCAGCAAAAACCACACATATTATTCAGTTTCAAAAGTTCGACAAGGTTGTGAACAGTCGAGTTAATCCATCTTCTTCGCTGAGACAACAGAACTTTAAGCTCATCTGGAGCCGCTGTCTGAGCGAATGCGTCCGCAACAAATGTCAGCTTCATCTTCGGGAAGTATTTGGACATGAGCGTTGTTAGATATCGATCCTCACCAAGGGAGAATAAATTCTTTTTGTGCAACGTATCAATGTTTAGGATAGAGTATTCTCGAATAACATCATCCGAAATAATTAGAGGCTTGCACTTTTTGGGTGATCGAAGTCGATATAATGAGAAACAACCTGGGAGACAGGTGACTGAACCAAACAAACTTTCAAATGCCTTTGTCAAGTGATGCGAGATGAAATATTCGTAAACCTGGATCATTGTAGTCCAACTCTGTTCTTCGTTCTGTAAAGAAGTTTCACCACATGTACCGATAACCTTAGAATCATTCGAACAAGCAGCAACAAGTCGAGTCAGGGCATCTGGGGAAACCGAAGTATCAGCGTCAACCATGAATATGTACTCATATAGCTCCGGATCCACGCCAACCACGTTGTTCAATTGATGGAAAATTTCTAACTCAAGTGGATTCATCGGTCTTCTATAGTGGACACGATTGAAAAAGTTCATCAACATGATTTGCGAATCACGCTTGCCTCTATTACCTGGCCGACTGTGCTCCGTTTCTCGCCCACATTTGACAACAACAATGAACGGCACGATATTACCCTCATTCTCATATAAGCCAGAATATACTTGACCATAGTTCAAGCGATTCTCGGCCTCGCCAATTGCCAAGTACGGAAGTTTTGGTGGGTCAATCTTTTCATCAACACCAAAAAGATCCAAAACAATGCGAGGAGTGGGCCTATCATTGCCTTGACCGACAATCATACCGTCGCAAACGACAAATAGTAGTTTTCGACTGTTGTCATATTGAAGGCACGTTAACGAGTCAACTGCAAGACGCAAAGCATCTTCACTTTCTGTATACGCCGGAATCTGACAAACCACAAACTTGTCTTGAGGCGAGGGAGTCTTTTTACCGCCAAATCGCAAAGACGCCAAAAACTTGACTACCGTCACTGAGGTCAAAATGCCAGCAATCACCAGCAAAATGTAATTGGCAGTTTGACAGCGAGCAGATTTTCTAAAGTCTATCTCGCCTGCATCAAACACATTCTTCAAGCACTTCATTGTATCCTTTCGAGTTTGGGCGTCCAAATCTTTAAAATCTTGTGTTGCATCACCTCCATTCTTGTCCTCGAATATCTCCTTCACCTTTTCACCGAAGAAGGCATATTTCTTGTACGCGTCCGAAAGGTCAGCGTTGTACCGGTCCTGGGTCAAAAAGTACGGCGTAACGTCATAGAAGTTGTTATCAATAACGATCATGTACTTGCCCTTTTCCTCAGCTTGTTTCTTAATAAAGTCTCGAGTTTCAACCACCCGACCTTTGTAGTACTTGTTAATGGATGGTTTGAAAACATCCCAATACCAGTTGTCCTGATGAAGTTTTGTGGTCTTGACGGGCTGAAGATAGCTACCGGATTTATGCAGTGCTTGTTGGTATGGCGTCTTTGTGCTGTTGATGACCAATTCAACCGATTCATCTGAAACCAATTCTGGGCATGCCATAAACAGCGGAGGGACGAAATAGTCGGTCAAGTCCAAACCGGCAAATGGCATCATGGTTGCAGCACTAGTCTCTTGATTGGGCAAATCAGAGTGTTGTTTTTTGTAGAACTTTGTGATATCATAGACGTTTCCATGGATTGAGACGTAAAAATCGTCTTCACCTTGATGCGTACCGACCTCTTTTGAACTCCAAACCTTGTCATAATCTGGACAGATCAAGTTACCCAAAAAGATCATATAGAAAATGATTGCCGCATTGAACAGGAAGATCAGGAAGCAGATCACCACTTTTTCTCTCCAGGCCATTTGCACGGGATAGCGCTTCATTCGACCAATGTATTTCAGGACTGGGGTAGGGATCCAGAATGTCAACATCCACACGAACGCGACCCAGGCTCGACGCTCGGATGTCATCTTGACAATGTTCGTTTTGGTTTCCTTACCATGACCAGCCAATTGCTCAAGGTCCTCCTTGTGCTTCTTTTCATAATTTTCTGGATTCAGCTGGGCCTGTTCATCCTCGTCCTCGTCATCCGAGTCATCATAATATCCACCAGGAGGACCTTCAGTTGCGTACTGCGGCCGACCGTGCTGATATGCAGGGCCCCGGTCTTCACCACCTGGAGCACCGACAAAGCTGCTGGCATAGTCGGGGGCTACGTAGCTTTGATTTGGCATTGGGGGCACTTCGAACGGGTTAGTTGGAATTGTGGCGAACGCTGCAGCCGACGGGTCATCAAATGGGCCGGCCTGAGGAGCGTTCAAATTGCTTAATCCAATTTCCAAATCTCTCCACACATTTTCCGACAGCCAGATTCTATGAGCACCGCAATAAAATTCTGTGGGAGACCACTGCTTCTGAGTTCGCGCCCATTCCTCGAGCTCATACGGTCCAACGGACGGTGGAAGCAAGGGGCCAAACTTTTCCAAAAACTCGTCAAAGCCAAAGTCTGCGGAGAAGTCAATGTTTTTGCGTTTATGGGCCCATTCGGTCACGAAGAACTCTCTGATCTGTGCCGAGACAATGGACGATGACCAGGTGTCGGAGACTTGGCTGTGCGCGTCGGCAGATGAAGATACGTTCAAGATTGACCAAATTCTCGACGACGCCGCCAGGGCATTGAGATCGATCGGGCCCTCGTCATCTGCCGGGGACGGAGCATTTGGGGTAATTTGGGTGGCCACATACGACAGTTCCGAGTCCAGCTTGGATCGAAAGTTGGAAATTGGCAGGGTGATTGCCGAAAGGTTCATGGACAAGGACTGGGAGGACATTGATCTCAGGGCTCTCATTGCCGATGCGGGGGACTTTGACAGGGCCACGCCGTCCTCCTTCAATTCGCTGTTGATGCCGCTGGAGTTGTCGAAGACGTTTTTCAGGACGCTTCGCTTGTGGGACTGGGGGTTGCATTCGACGATGTTAATGACGGACACAATTTCGTTTGGGTCATCTTGTCCGTCCAAGAGATCTGCCTCATGAGTGCGGACATCAAAGGTTGCCAAGTAATTATTCAGTTCCGCCACCACGTTTTCCACCAGGGCGGTGTACGCGGACGCAATGAGCTGTTCGGCGCTGTAGTTTTGTTGGACGTCGGGGGGGATGCCAATGAGCGACGCGCCCTCAGCGATGTCGTTTGGATCGTTGGCGTTTCCCAGGAGCAGGATGCCCGAGAGCGTGGAGAGCACGCCTCGCAGGGCCGCGCCCTTGATGCCACACTGCCGCAGGGCCTCGCTCCAGTCCTTGGCCAAGGCGTGGTCATCCGAGTAGATGACCCAGTCGGGAAGTTTGTAGGTATTAGACTTTTTGAGCAAATCGTAATGGGACGGAGACGATTTGAGAGACAAGTAGGCGCCCTTGTCGGCTTCGGACACGAGCAGATGATAGAATACATCAAACACGCGGTTGTTTTTTTCCGCGGGCAGCTTGACCAGCTGGTCTAGGGACGTGAACGGGATCTCCGACAGCGAGATTCGCGAGCTGATGACATCTCCCTTGGCGTTGAGCGAGAAAGCCACCGACAGGCCGTTGTGGAATCTCGTGGTGATGTTCTGTGGAGTCAATGCAGTCAAAAACGGCGTCAGCACGTTCAAAGCCTGGACTACCGCCGGGTTGGCGTTTGGAAACGAAGTGATTGCCGAGAAAAACACCGTCGACGACGCCGGATGCGTAGGCCTACATAACAACAAGTGGTTAGCAACTAGAGATTCTTCTTCTTCCGCCTATATACTCACACCACCAGCAGCGTCTGGTCCTCCGCTCGAGCATGAGCGTGATCCCAGATGGCCGTCATGAACCCATCTTCTATATTTGGTCCGAGATAGATGGCCGACGTCGAGTCAATCCGCAGCGATCGATATTGAGTGTTAGTAAACGTCTGATGGAGCGTCGAGATGAGCGCAGATGTCGTTATCTGCAACGGGGCCGAGGAAAGCGGTGGAATATCCATCTTCTAATGGGTGGATGAAAGACAGAAACGAAAACGTAGACCACTCCAGCCGCCTGTCCAAAGAGCGAGTATCCAAAGAATAATAACAGTAAAAAAAAAAAATAAAAAAAAAACACCTTTGTCAGGGGGGTGGAGGGTGTGTGTATGTGTGCGTGTTTTAGTCTAAGGGTTAGGAAGGTTCCACTAATAAAACACAACCCAAACGAGAGCGGCAGTGTAGCGATCCTTTCTTTCTTAAAACCAACAAAAAGCCAACAAAAAAACAACAAAAAACAAAAGAAAACAGCAGTCCCCACCAACCGGAAGAGAACCGTCTGTCTACGCACTCTCAATACGACCCTAGCAAAAAGTAATGCTCGTTGGCTGATGCGTGCCTATAATAACTGGGTTTATTTATGTCCGCGCGCGGACTCAGCTATAAATAGTTTATTCTCCTCGCCCGGCCCCCGGCCCCCCGCCCCCCAAACAACATTAGCCTTTCATGCACGCTCTATTCTATTCCATACGCTATACCTTCTACACACACACACACACACACACACAAGAGCAGGTACAGCGTTAGGTACAGGCTCCGCGGTAGTCAATGGCCGGTCTGAGACTGTTTGAGGTTTACTTGTTCGGGCAGTTACCCGGCGGTAAATAAAGAAATTCAGGGGAATTTGGGCGCGTGCAGATCGCCTCGCGCATTGGAGGAGGTAATTATTCGTACAGCGGGTGTCTATTTTTAACCGTTTTGTACGTTTGGTAGTAGCTTCTGCTCTGGTCTATAATTTTTTTTTTTTTTTTTCCCCTTTGCCCTCGACTTTGCCCGAGGTTTCGTCGTATCTTCGCTTTTGCACGGTCCTTTCCTCGTCGTCCACAAATACAGTAGCGGTTTAAGGTACGCCAAGTTTCAAGAGGGTTGTTTTGTCATACTAACGTGTTTTCGTCGGAATATAGCTAGCATTATGGCTCCACAGTCGCTGGCGATGGACCTGTCCATCCTGCCGGCTTCGACATTAACAGACCATGCGCTGACGTCCCACATTGCATCGCGATATCATCAGGGCTTGCCCTTCGTCAGCATTTCCACAGGCACCCTCATCGCCCTCAACACCTTCTCGCCCTTCGACATCAACCAGGACCAGACCTTCAAGGACTTGGCGGCCCGGATCTACAATCGTCTGTGCAAGCGCGGCGAGTCGCAGGTGATTGTGTTCCTCGGCGAATCCGGCAGTGGCAAGACGGAGTTTCGCAATTCGCTGACGTCGCATCTTCTGAGTAAGTGGTCTCTCAAAAAACGACAAAAAAAAAAGGGGAGAGTGACTAACAATACTATTCTAGCCCTTTCAAACAACCCGCTCTCGACCAAGATCAAGCATGCCGAGCTCGTCTTCTCCGCCTTCACAACCACAAAGACAAACTCCAGCTTATCGGCGTCCAAGGCCGGCAACGTGCTCGAATTCCAATACGACAGCGACGCTACCTTGATTGGCGCGTCCATCCTGGATTACCGTCTGGAGCGTGCTCGCATCACCAAAGTGCCCACGGCCGAGCGAAACTACCATGTATTTTACTACCTCCTCGCCGGAACGTCAGAGTCCGAGAAGGAACATCTGGACCTAGCCGAAGTCACGTCGGCTCGATATAGGTATCTGGGCCACCATGCGCAGCTTCGAGTGGGCATCGATGATAAACAGCGCTTCAAACAGTTCAAGTCGGCCCTAAAAGCCCTCGAGTTCACCAGAGCTGACATTGCAAACATCTGCCAAGTATTGGCGGCCATTCTGCACATCGGCCAGCTTTCTTTCAGATCCACCGGCGCAGACGGAACCAGCTCAGCTGCCATCGAAGTCACCAACCGGGATATTTTGAGCTGCATTTCGTCCTTTCTGGGCGTCCGCGCAAATGTATTGGAAACCACGTTGAGTTACAAAACCGTCACCGTCCAACGCGACCGAGTCACTTTGGTCCTCGATCAAAAGGGCGCTCGTGAGAACGCCGATGAACTGTCCAGAGCTCTCTACACCCTTCTGTTCAGCTGGATTTTGGAAAAAATCAACACGCGCCTCTCTCAGAGCCGCGGAGAATGGACTGACGAGATGGATTCTCTCATCGACACAACTATTAAGGTTGCCGATTTCCCAGGCTTTACAATCTCTTCCTCGGTCCCTACCCTGGACAAGCTGCTGCACAACTCGGCCAACGAGGTTTTGTACAACTTTATGCTTACCTCGTACTACGAGACGCCCATAGAAAAGTTTGGCAGTGAAGAGGTCGTCGTCCCGGCTTCCGAGTATTTCGACAACTCCGATACCGTCAAGACCTTGATGAGACCCTCCTTCGGCATGCTCTCCGTAATCGATGACGCAACTCGTCGGGCTAAGGAAGACCCGCAATTGTTGACCTCTGTCCAGAGAAAGTTCGAAAAAAACCCAGCAATTGAGTGCACCTCCGCTCGACAGTCCTTCTCCGTCCGCCATTTCTCGGGCGAGGTTGAATATTCAGTCCAAGGCCTCATTTCCGCAAACGCAGAGTCAATCTCCGGAGACATCATCTCTCTCTTCACCTCTTCTTCCTCCTCAGACTTTTTGAAGGCCGTGTTCAACTCTAGCGCAGTAGTCGAAGATAGCATGTCCAACAATGACGAAGTCACCCAGGCCCATCTATCCTCAAAGCCCTTGCGTCAACCGTCAGTTGCTCATCGGCCGGCAAAAGACGACGATAGCAGCACCACTAACAAAAAGAAGAAAAAGAAGGTCAACTACGCGTGTGGCCAGTTCTTATCGGCCATTGACAACCTCGTAGACTCGTTTGAGAGCGCAAATCCATACTTCGTGCTTTGTCTCAAGCCAAACGATCATCGCCTATCGGGGTCTTTTGATGCTCGATGTGTTAGACAGCAAATCAAGGCTTTTGGCATCCCAGAACTGGCGAAACGGACAAAGCAGAACGATTTCAGCGTCTTTCTGACCTTCAACGAATTCCTCAACCTGGTGAACGCCGACTCGGAGGATAATAACAGCATTCTTCCACTAGGCACCAGTGAACGCGACCAAACTATAAACTCGGTTACTGCACGGTCCTGGTCAGAACGAGACGCTCGTATTGGGCTGACTGGTATCTTCCTTTCGGAGAACGCCTGGCTGCAGTTAGTAGACCCGAAAATGTCCTTTGCTGACGACGCAAACCAGAGATACCTCGATGCCGGTGACGAAGGCAGATTTGTTCCCGCATATGCTGAAAATGAGGGCTTCTACTATGATATGGACACAAAGTCAATTGGAGGTGCCACCACTGGTGGCGACATGTTCCGATTTACAGATAGTCGATCCATGCAGAAGGACCAACTTATACACTCAAAGGAACTTGGTGAAGGTGATGGTGACGAAGCTGAAGAAATCCAAGAGTCAGCCTCGAGAAAACGGTGGTTGTTTTTGGTCTATCTCTTGACCTGGTGGATCCCGGATTATTTTATCAAAAAGCTGGGCAGAATCCAGGGAAAACAAATCAGAATTGCATGGAGAGAAAAGTTTGCAATCAATTTGATGATTTGGGCTACTTGCATTTTTTGTGTATTGTTCCTCATTGGATTTCCTCTGTTGATCTGTCCACTGCAAAATGTCATGAGTCCGGAAGAATTGACGCAGTATAATACTGATGATAGCGACAAGCAGTACACTTCCATTCGGGGTGTGGTGTTGGACATTACAAAATTCGCCAACTCGCATTACCCAAGTATCGTCCCCAACGAGGATATCTTGGATTACGGTGGTAGAGCTGCCGATGACCTCTTCCCTATCCAGGTGTCTGCTCTTTGTAGTGGTGGCAACGGGTCAAAACCAATCAGTCCGTATATAGTGTATGGCGACTCGGACCCGAACAATTATACTGATGACAATGCAAAGTACCACGACTTCAGATACTTTACTAACGACTCTCGTCCGGACTGGTACATTCAAAAAATGAGATTTTTGAACAAGAATTATCGAAAGGCCTACATTGGTTACACTGACAAGGCTATCAAAAAGAAGGTAGACGAAGAAGAAAAAGTAATGGCCTCACTACATGGTTATGTGTACGATGTCACTGACTATATTGCCGGAGAAATCACCACCAAGGCTCCGCCTGGTGAAAATGTTCCAGATAACATCGAGAAGAATTTTATGAACAATGACGTGATGGACCTATTTCAGTCGTTTTCTGGTCAGGATATCTCGAAACATTATGACCAGCTCAACTTGTCTCCGGAAGAAAGGAAAGAAATCAATAGATGCTTACGAAACATTTTCATGGTTGGAAAGAAAGATACCCAAAATTCCGCCAAATGTAAGTTCGCGAGATACTTCCTCCTTGCAATCACCATTTTTGTGGTTACCATTATTGCATTCAAGTTCTTTGCAGCCTTGCAATTCTCGCGAAATAACCGGCCGGATGACTTGGACCGGTTTTTCATTTGTCAGGTTCCAGCATATACAGAAGATGAAGAGTCGTTGCGCCGAGCTATAGACTCGCTTGCCCGGATGAAGTATGATGATAAACGAAAATTACTGTTCGTTATTTGCGACGGTAACATTGTGGGTGCTGGAAATGATCGTAGTACTCCAAAGATTGTACTCGATATTCTTGGATCACCTAATCATGTGAACCCGCCAGCATTGAGCTTCGAAAGTTTGGGAGAGGGTCAACAGCAGCATAACAAAGGCAAGGTCTATTCTGGTTTGTATGAAGTAAGCGGACACATTGTCCCATATGTGGTGATCGTGAAGGTTGGAAAGAATAACGAACATTCTAAGCCGGGAAACCGTGGTAAGCGAGATTCGCAGATGATTTTGATGAGATTCTTGAACCGTGTTCATTATAATATGCCCATGAACCCAATGGAGCTTGAACTTTATCACAACATCCAGAATATTATTGGTGTGAATCCTGCCTATTACGAATATTTGTTGCAAACCGATGCCGATACTATGGTTGCCTCAGATTCTGCAAGCCAAATGATATCGGCAATGATCCATGATACTCGTTTGCAAGCTATCTGTGGTGAAACTGAGCTTTCGAATGCAAAGAGTTCTATTGTTACAATGATGCAAGTGTACGAATACTACATTTCCCACAACCTGGTCAAGGCGTTTGAGAGCTTATTCGGTAGTGTGACCTGTTTGCCAGGTTGTTTCTCACTCTACAGAATTTATGAAACAGGTTCAGGCAAGCCTTTGTTTGTGAGCAACGCTATTGTAACTGGTTATGCGGAGAATCGTGTCGATACTCTGCACATGAAGAACCTGTTGCATCTTGGTGAAGATCGATACTTGACCACTCTTTTGCTGAAGCACAATAGCAGGTTCAAAACTAAGTTCTTGCGACATGCGAAAGCATGGACTGTAGCTCCAGGCAATTGGTCTGTTTTCTTGTCTCAGCGAAGAAGATGGATCAACTCTACAGTGCACAACTTGATCGAATTGGCTCCAATGGGTAACATGTGTGGTTTCTGCTGTTTCAGTATGAGATTCATCGTTATTGTTGATTTATTCAGTACCATCATTCAACCAGTCACTGTCGCGTATCTTGCCTACTTGTTTTACCTGATTGGTAAGGATAAAGATAACATTCCTATTACCTCTATTATTCTGTTGGCAGCCATTTATGGTCTCCAAGCAGTCATCTTCCTTTTAAGAAGAAGATGGGAAATGATTGGATGGATGTTGGTATACATTCTCTCTATTCCTATCTTTTCTTTGGCCCTGCCGTTATATTCTTTTTGGTACATGGACGACTTTTCTTGGGGTAATACACGTATGGTACAAGGTGAAAAAGGTAAAAAGTACCTCATCACCAATGAAGGCAAGTTTGATCCAAGAGAGATTCCTATGCAGAGATGGCAGGACTACCAGCATGAAGCTTGGCAACGCCATGAAAGTGCTGCCGCTGACAATGCTGACACTGTCACCATGAGGTCCTCTCATTTTGGAACTGAAATGATGGATGCAGGATCTCGACCAGCCTCTCAATTTGGTATGCTCCAACAACGACCGATGTCTGTTGGCCCATCTGAAATGGCGTCTCTATACCCACCAATGAATGCTGGCGCAACTAGGGCTAGCACCATGAGAAGCTCCACATTTGGTGGAGATGTTGAAATGAGCATGTTAAATCAGCAGCGACACAGTAATAGTATCATGGTGCCAAGTGATGAACAACTCACTAATGAAATCCGTGAGATTTTGCGCACTGCTGATCTAATGACTGTTACAAAGAAGAGTATCAGGTTACAACTGGAGAACAAATTCGGTGTTAAGTTGACGGCCAAGAGAGAGTACATCAATCATGTTACGGAGGCCATTTTGACTGGTGAGTTATAACGAAAATATTAAAAAAGCCATAGTGCATGCATAGGTATTTAAATTAATGTAAGCTAATCTTTTTTTTTTTTTTTTTTTTTTTTTTTTTTTTTTTTTTTTAA
>JAJMBO010000089.1:0-57182 GCA_030585065.1 Blastobotrys persicus
AAAAAAAAAAAAGGCACGCGCCGCGCGCGTAATGTAAAGAAATGTAAAAAATGTACGGAACGAAAACGGGACGTCGAGCGATCTGATTGGCCGGTTGGCAACGGTTATCAATATTGGGACTTGCTTTTTCGGTGACTGAGAGAAAACGGGGCAGATCAAAATTTATAAAAGAGGTGCGTCTCCCGGGGCAGTTTGAGTCTTTGATTTATTCCATCAAGTCAGGTTTCCACCCTTTCTTTCTCTTTCCTCCTTCTTTTTTATTTTAAAAAGCTTTTTATTATGTCTTCTTCAGTTGTTTCCAACACGACAAACTTGGAAAAGTACCTCCGACTGCCGCAGAACGGCGCTGTGTTGGCTGAGTACATCTGGGTGGATGGATCTAACGGCATCCGATCCAAGTGCAAGACGCTCAAGAAAGCTCCAAAGAGTGTGGAGGATCTTCCAGAATGGAACTTTGATGGGTCTTCTACTGACCAAGCTCCAGGATCTGACTCGGACGTGTATCTCCGTCCAGTTGCCATCTACAAGGATCCTTTCCGCTTGGGCGAGAATATCATTGTTCTGTGCGAGTGCTGGAACAATGACGGCACCCCTAACCGCACCAACTATAGACACGAGTGTGCCAAGCTGATGGAGGCCCATGCTGATGAGCACATCTGGTTCGGTATTGAACAGGAATACACTCTCTTTGACGAGTTGGATCACGTGTACGGATGGCCAAAGGGCGGTTTCCCTGCTCCACAAGGTCCATACTACTGCGGTGTCGGTACGGGTAAGGTTTTCTGCCGTGACATCGTCGAGGCCCACTACAGAGCGTCTCTGTACGCAGGTGTCAACATCTCGGGTATCAACGCCGAAGTTATGCCTTCCCAATGGGAGTTCCAAGTTGGTCCATGTGAGGGTATCAAGATGGGTGACGACTTGACCGTTTGCCGATATCTTCTTCATAGAGTTGCCGAGGAATTCGGTGTCAAGATCTCGTTCCATCCAAAGCCTCTTGCCGGTGAATGGAATGGTGCCGGGTGCCATACTAACGTTTCTACCGAGAACATGCGAAAACCTGGTGGTATGAAGTACATTGAGGATGCTATTCAAAAGCTCTCCAAGCGACATCATGAGCACATTGCTGTTTACGGTGAGGACAACGACCAACGATTAACTGGTCGACATGAGACCGCCTCTGCTGCTGCCTTTTCTTACGGTGTTGCCAACAGAGGTGCCTCGGTCAGAATCCCACGATCCGTCGCCAAGGAGGGCTATGGCTACTTTGAAGATAGACGACCAGCTTCTAACATCGATCCATATCTTGTCACTGGTATCATTGCTGAGACAATCTTGGGCTCTATTCCTGATGCCGACATTGTTAAGCAAGTTAACCACTAAACAACAACAACTCAGCATGACATCCACAACAACAATCGCCTAGCATAAGAAAACAACAAGTATTAATGATAGTTTAATCCCACCTTTCCTGACTTTATATTGTCACGTATGTATATTTATTTTAATCAAAATCTCTATTTCTAGACTGTCCTGCTCTTCTTCCATTTTTTCGCGCATTCTCTTTTCCGTTGTCTCTAACTGCTTGCTACTGTTGATTCGGATGGCGCTCCCTTTCTCCGACGCGGAAAAAGAAAGTCGAAGGCGGTCTTCGGAAGCGTTGTACCTTTTGGGCTACATATGCGCCTTGCTAAAAGGGGAAGCTATCCCATGGTGATCAGCATACGGCTGTAATACTAACTTTTAATTTAACGACTGTCGTTCCTTGGGCCCCACATGCAAGATGCCTTCCCCAGGATTCTTCAGGGGCGCCTCGGTGCCATCCGTCTGTGGTGTATATCGAGCCAATTACTACAATTGCTAACGAACGGCGGGAGATGTTGAGAATCGTGTAACAATCGTAGTTGGAGCTTGGGCAAACAATTATCATTAGGGTTGGTACTTTGTATGATCAAACTGCACCCGAGATCTTTTATCAGCTTCAACGACTATTCCATAATACATAGAAAGATCAACAGGTTTGTATTTTAGCTCTCGTTTAGGAGGAATATCTCATTCAAGTTTTCCAACCTGTCCCTAGATAGGTAGCCTTTGTGTCGTCACCCATTTCCCTATACTTTGTTAAGATATCTGCTCTCTGTACAGAGAGGTCTGAAAGTCTATTCGACAAAGAAAACCATGCAAAATTGTTAAGCAGCACAGAACGGCTGTACATCATTAGTCATTAAATAAATACATAATGCAAAATAAAGTAGTGAATCAGTGGGTTAGTGAGGTCTTTAGTCGGCTCCAGAGCTTGCTCTGGGTTGAGCTGGATGTAGTCGAGCGCTTCAAACTTTGCGTGCTACTCTCGTCACTACTAATCGAACTAGCAGAACTCCTTTGCTGGTCCTTGCGAACGATGTTACCTCGACCTCCGCGGCCAGTAAAATATCGCTCAGGTTCAACGTCTAGCGCTTCATGAACCTCCTGTAGATATTCCTGTGGAGACAGAGTAGGCATGCTCTTGATGTCTACGTAGTTTCCATAGCCGCCTCGGCCAGCACGGAACTTTTGCGTAGGAGACGAAAAATGCTGGACTGGCGCTGGAGTACTTGGAACATAATCCTCATTACCCCTTCTGTGGTTTCCAAATCCACCACGTCCTGTGAGAACCATCTTTTGTGGACTTTTGTTAGATTCTAGCGCTTGTAGGAAAATTTTGTATTGTTGGGGGAGGCATGGAGTCACGCTAACAAAAAACACCCACCGTCCTATAAACTACACTATAGCCGGCGCTATAGTAGTAGTTTGAAGCACGACTCTTCTCCCCCTCGTGTCTAATTCTAAATATCAACAAATGGTCTATTGATTAAAGAAATACGCATTCCAGCATTTCCTTCGTCCTGCTGTCCCGGGATTGTCTCTTTATATAGCAGTGGCTTGTGTCGAGCCTTGCCTCCGATGCTGATAAGGATTGTTCTTGATAACCCTCCGAAGCGTTCTGATTGGCCAGTGCACTTTTCGTGATACCGCCCAACCGCGTCTTTTCATTGGCTGACACTGTTTTAATTTCCGCCCGACTCGGCTGAGGACTGCGCCTGGGTTAGCGTTCGACCGTTATTGGCGACCTTGCTGTCCGTTTCAGCGCATGGTAAAACGGATTACACCGAATTGATGATGGGTTGGCCATTCATTGTCTGATTCGTAGATCTGGTCAAGGTCTAATGATGCCTTGCAGGACTGTCCTAGTTGATATTTATTATCAATCCTTTTAAGCAAGAAATTGACATTCTACTATTGAGCAACCCTTATTAATCTGTATACAAAGAATACAAAACACTTCAACCAGCTGTCCATTGACACAGTGTTCGGTTTACTCAATGCCCTAATTACTTGGAAATCACGTGACAATAGCATTGTGTTTACAAGTCGATCACAGATAAGAAACAGTAGATAGAGACGAGGAGTTTTCCTTGGTCAACACAAGAGAACAGCAGTCTCGGGGTGTACGAGCATTGAGATAGGGGTAGAGACTAGTAGCAGTGCTATTTTGTGTAACGCCTTCATCGTGCCTCCGCAATTCGGTAGCAACGATGAGCGGAATCCCGCCTGCCATATGAAATATGGTCGGCCCCCAACAGAAATCTGAAGACAACTCCGCATCAAAACTGCAATTCATCACGACGACGACGTTCAGTTAAGTGAAAGGGATCCAGCCTAAGCAACAAGCATAAATGTTAAAAAAAAAAAAAAAAAAAAAAAAAAAAAGGGAGCGTAGGAGAGCCTATTCTACGTTTCATCGTTAAAACATGCAAAAAACCGTTATTCTTATCTTAGAATGTCCATGCATTATAGGAAGAATATCTCGACTGTTAAGAACGATGATATTTGCCTTGGTCCATAGTCCACTCTTTATTTTCCGGTTCAATTGCAATATATATATTAATCGTAACACAGTTAGAAGCTCGGAAGCATGTGAGTGTGGTGGCGGTAGTTGTTTTATTGGGAACGGGGTATAAAACACAAAGGGTGCGCGCATACCGGCTTCCATATACTAAAAAATTGGTGGATACACTATGAAACTGACTGGATATTCAGACGTTCCACTCAATACATCTAATGAGGACATTGACCGCAAGGTCGAGACGGCTCGAAGAGGGTACCGCTCTTACAAGACATTGCCAATTGACTATCGTTTAGACCAATTGCGCAACTTGTACTACGCTGTTCAGGAGAATGCTGAAATGCTCAAAGAGGCATTCTACAAGGACATGCATCGTTCTCCTCACGAGACGGAGAGCTTGGAGCTGCACGGAGTGTATGCGGAGATTGATCTGGCCATTAACAAGCTGCCGGAATGGGCTGCAGATGAAAAGGTATCTGCGGGAACTAAATTCATGACCGCAAACCCAAAGTTGACCAAGATTCCATATGGCACGGTTTTGATCATCTCTCCCTGGAACTACCCATATTTCCTCTCGTTTGTGCCTATTGCCAATGCCATTGCCGCGGGAAATTCGGTTGTGTTCAAGCCAACTGAGGTCATCCCTAACGCCACTCAGGCAGTCACCAAGGTCCTAGAATCCGCATTGGACCCTGAGGTGTGCCAGGTTGTGAACGGCGCTATTCCAGAGACCTCCTACTTGCTTGAGAAGGAATTTGACAAGATTATGGTCACTGGAAGCTGTCGGTTGGGCAAAATTGTTGCTCAGGCAGCTGCCAAACACGCCACTCCTTGCATCTTGGAACTGGGTGGCAAATCCCCAGTGTTTGTGGGCAAGTCAGCCGATCTCAAGGTTTCTGCCAATCGTATTGTCTGGGGGAAATTGGTAAATGCCGGCCAAACGTGCGTGGCACCGGATTACGTACTGATTGATAAGACCGTCAAAGACGAGTTCCTCGTTCACGTCAAGAATGCCATTTCCCGCTTTTATCCTCAGCTTAACGCCGATTCTCCTGACTATGCCCACATCCCTAGCGAGCGACTCTATGACCGTCTTGACGAGCTTCTCAACAAGACCAACGGCAAGATTGTCATCGGTGGTGATAGAGACAAGTCTCGCTTGTACATTTCACCAACTATTGTGGACAATGTCAAGGCTGATGACCCATTGATGGAAGATGAATTATTTGCTCCAATTCTCCCCATCATTGCAGTTGACGACATCGTTAATGATGGTCTTGAGTTCGTTCGAACCTATCACGACACTCCTTTGGCGCTATATGTCTTTAGCAACAACAAGAATGAAGCGGACACCATTATTCGACGCACCCGATCTGGAGGCGCCATAATTAATGACGTGCTGCTCCATGTGGGAACAAACACTCTACCATTCGGCGGAATTGGCAAATCAGGCTATGGTGCATACCATGGCAAGTCTGGATTTGATGCCTTCAGCCATCAAAGAGCACTGCTCAACCAGCCATACTGGGCTGAGATGCTTATGAAGATCCGTTACCCACCATATAGCGCCAAGAAGGCTGATATGATGGCCAAAACTTCGGTTCCCAAGCCCTGGTATAAGCAGACTGGTCCGGTTAGACGTTCCTGGATTACTCGTTTGTTCAAGAACAAGTGGTTGTGGGCAATAGTTATTGCTGCAGTTGCACAGCGTTTTATCAATGTTAACATTTCTCTCAAATGGCAAAACCTGCATTTCTTATTTAATTGAATCAAATGTAATTGTTGTTTGGTATAATTATAAACGCATCATTAAACTATGAGAAATGTATTTGGTAAACACCAACCTATATGATATAGTTAACCAATGCTTCCATTCACTGTACTGCTATGTTTCGATAAGAGCGGGTGTTGGGAGACTCGGCCGGTACTGCGACATCACATCCCCTGCTTAATCGCCATGGCTACAAACGGAGTTTACGACGAGATAGATTTATCTGTGGCTCCTATGGCCACAGAGGATGTACAGCAAAGATTGGAATCTTTACAAGAATATGATGAAGTAAGTTCCAAGACTAGGAGAAGCGTTCACCCACTAATTATAATCTCAAGCGAATAATTCAGCTGCTTGAAACTGCGTCGTCTGCCATCAGCGCTTTGGAGAAGGGTAAAACTGCAGGGTCAGATAACATGGAAACACAGAAGCAAGAGTTTGAAAGATCGACAAAGGCTTATTATGAATTGCTGGAGGAGATTTCTGTGGGATTGCGAAAGGAAATTCGCCTACTGCATAACGAATCCAAGGAGAAGGTTCTTCCATTGAGTTTAGCTGCAAAAGCGGATTCCGTGGGCAAACACAAAGAGCAGGAACTTTGGAAGGTAATTGATAGTTTGCTGGAATCACGTAATGCTGACAAACAAATGACCGATGCGTAGAGGGGAAATGGTTACTGGGGCGAATTGGGCCCATCTGCTATTTTCAGAAAAACTATTACTGAAAGATCAGTCTGGGCTCATTATAATGTATTAGCGGGACAGAGAAGTTAAATAGCAGACATGCGATGATCATTATTACGTACGCGTCACCAAGGGTCGGTTTGAAATTTGACAGCCATTGATTTACCCATCAAGTGTATTTCGCGAACATTGGTGAGCCTGAACGGAGGAAGTAAGGGTTTTCTGAAATTTTATAATCCCTTTTATGGGAGTTATGAATGATAAGTCTGGCTGCTTAGGTGTAGAATGGTGGGGTCGCGATTACTACGTGATAGTGCAATAGTTTAAATGCAATGAGGGCACCATTTAATGGAATAGTAATTGGTCCAATGAATAACCACATTTTGACTATGAATCTGTTATCAATAGTTTAGGATATTTCGCAAGGGATTAAACCAATCAGCCTACCTCTAGATATACCTACGGCCATTTAAAAATCTATACCATTCCATTGCCAAATAGGAGACTGTAGATCCAAGTCATATGCGCCAAAATAGCAGAGCACTACAAGTTTCAGCGAGAAAACGATCAATCTACTCATCTTGTCATTTAACACACGGTATCCACATTCTCTAGAACCTAGATAACTCCATCTGCGGAGTTTAACGGAATTAAACATTTGTGACTGCTTTTAGGTTTTACCTTATTAGGAAATAGGGTGCATTGAAAAAACCACTCAACCAACAGCGTTGGGAGTTGTCCGGGAGCGATGCGCGCGCGACGAAGGGTTTAGTAGTTTTTCTTCCCGTTTTCACATCTTTTCCATTGTATATCAATTAAAAACGAAAAATGAGCCAGAACGAAGTTCTCGTCCTTAGAGGAACCCTTGAAGGTCACAACGGCTGGGTCACTTCCCTCGCTACCTCCGCCGCTAACCCAGACATTCTTTTGTCCGGTTCCCGTGACAAGAGCGTCATCATCTGGAACTTGACCAGAGACGACCAGGCTTACGGTGTCCCAAAGAGAGCTCTTAAGGGCCATTCCCACATCGTTCAGGACGTCGCCATCTCCCAGGACGGTGCTTTCGCCATCTCTGCTTCTTGGGACAAGACTCTTCGTCTTTGGGACCTTTCTGACGGTACCACCCTCCAGAGATTCGTCGGCCACTCCGGTGATGTTTTGTCCGTTTCTTTCTCTCCAGACAACAGACAGATCGTCTCTGCTGGTCGTGACCGAACCATCAAGGTCTGGAACACCATTGGTGACTGCAAGTTCACCTACGAATCCAACAAGGGCCACTCCGACTGGATTTCTTGTGTTAGATTCTCCCCTGACACTGAGCAGCCAGCTATCATCTCTGCTGGTTGGGACAAGCTCGTTAAGGTAAGTTTTGCATTATTTTGATTGGAAAAAGGGAAGCATTTGTTTGCAAATGATGTTAGAAATATTTGCTACTTCAGACGGCTTCTAGTCGCATGAGACATAAAAATATCACCAAGATCTCTGATCTCCATTCCCTCTTCCCAAAGTTGTTGTTTTGGTAGCCGGTTACTAACATGAATTAATAGGTTTGGGACATTCAAAACCCGGCTCTTAAGGCTGATAACATCGGACACACCGGTTATGTTTCCTCTATCACCATCTCCCCAGATGGATCTTTGTGCGCTTCTGGTGGCAAGGATGGCAACATCATCCTTTGGGACCTGAACAGCTTTGTTCACCTCTACTCTCTCCCATCTGGTGATGAGATCCACGCTTTGACCTTCTCTCCTAACAGATACTGGCTCTGCGCTGCCACTACCTCTGGTATCAAGGTTTACGACCTTGAGAAGAGAGACCTCATTGATGAGCTCAAGCCTGACTTTGGTTACACTGGCGGCCCATCTAAGGATCCACAAGTTGTTTCCCTTGCTTGGTCTGCTGATGGCCAGAACTTGTTCGCTGGTTACACTGACAACATGATCAGAGTCTGGCAAGTCATGCAATCCAGCTAAATGTAACAAGACTGGTAAAAAATGCGTAATGTAATATTGGATACAAGTTTTTGACACATGAGTGCTAATTTCGCTGCGCGAAGCTTCTTCGCGCAACAGTTTTTTTTTTAATGTAGTTTTTACCCCAGGTTTTCTCCACACTGCGGCTCATGCGGCGGTGTTAAGCTTATTTTTAGTTTTAATTCTTTCGCACGCCACCGGGAGCGCCCCTCCACAACCATAGGCGCACAGTAGGGCAGTACACTTTCATTACCTGAGTACTAGGGGTCTATTACTCGGATTATGCTAGCTTTAGAAGTTCTAGGGCCTAAAGCAAGGGAGGTTTCGTGTTTTCATAGCTCTGACAAGGGGGCTAACAGAGACTGATTTTGAAACAGGAGCTTTGTACCATCAGGCACATAGAGAGTGGTAATAAATCTCGAACGTTCTATCTACTGTAGGAGTGGTGAGAACAGGATGTGGATCCCTGAACCTTTCGGCATTGGGAGCACGGGCTGTGCGAGTATAGGTAGCTCTGCCAGGCTTAGGTTTATGCCAAGTAGTTGAGGAAGAGTCGGACAGGATAGGACAATTATCTGGGAGTACTGAACACAACAGTATCTATAAAATGTGGACACATGTAAATGGTGTACCAAGTAGGATTGGAATCGTGAAATGGCACCAGCACAAGAGAATAGCCCTACTGGCAATATAATAAAGATATAACAGGCTCCCCATTTATCTACTACTACCTGTTATTTTCGGTTGATCGCTGAAGTTGAACTTAGTCCGAACTGGGATCGACCGCTCTCTCGGATTCAAGTTGTTAAACAAACTAGCTAGAGGATATAAAGAAAGATAGTGAGCCAACAAAGAGGTAGACAGTTGTTGTCCGTCTGCTGAGTCCGTTTTGACGTGTTCCGAGGTCTACCTTATAAGTGGGGAAATGATCACTTTCAGCGGTGTCCTCGGTAGTCGGTGCCGAGATGCGCCGACACCCCACTTCATCGGAGGAAAACATATAAGCCTCTGAACGGAAAGCTGGCCGTGGCTTCACACGATAAGAAATGCCACTTGCCAAAGAATCGAAAGTTATCGACGCACACCATCCTCGCCAAAATGAATTCTCCACACTAAGGCCAAGTGATAGATTGCAGCTTGCATACAATGTTCTGACCGATTCGGACAAGAAAAAGTCAGTGCCTGTTGAGGAAAGGTTAACCCTGTATATCGTCCATGGAAATGGCATGAGCAAAGAATGCTGGGAATACAATGCCAGTTTGTTGTTTGAGCAACACGGAGACATTATTGAAAAGATTGTTGCCATGGATATTGTCAACCAGAACGACTCATATCAACTGAACAAGGATAAGCTAGGGTGGATTCCCCAGTGGGGAGACGGCGGTCGAGACGTTGTCAAAGTCGTGAAGGCTGAAATGGGTCCTGGTATCAATATACTGATCGGCCATTCAATGGGGGGTGTACAATGCATGTATGCCAGTCTGTTTGAACCTGGATTAATTGACTCGCTGGTTACCATCGATCCAGTGGTTTTCTCGGATCACGGTTGGGAATCGGATAAGGGCATTCAAAAATATATGCAAAAGCGGTTCCATAAGATCCACCGACTGCTACGTACCGAATTCAAGGACAAGGCCGATTACGAGCAATACATCCGAAAGGATAGCATGAGCAGGACGTGGCATCCGGATATCCAGACCAGGTACATGGAGGCATGTGGAATATTTAATTCCGATGGTTCTGTTACGTTTAAGACGTCTGCATTGCAGCAAATGGCCACATATTATGCAACTGTTTATTCCTTCTATAATGGACTGAAGGTTGCGTCGCTTCTGGATCATGAAGTTCTCCATATTGCAGGCACTCAAGATTCGGTAACCAGACGCGCAAATGCAGTGGAGTGTCGTAAAGTTATTCAGCACTGTGTGGCTGTAGATATAGATGGTGCTGGACACTTGGTGCCTTTTGAAAAGCCTCATGAAACAGTTGATGCTATTGCCTCGTTTATATCTCGTAGAAGAAAGCGACATCTCGAGATACGTTCTGAATTCCACTCTAGACAATCTCTCTCCCAAGCTGAGCTCGACGCAATGTTCAAAGAGCGCTTTGACGAGATTGAGAATGCCTACCCCCTCAACCGTCCGTATTCTAAACTATGATAGACTGAGTACATGAGTACTGAAATTGCGGAATTTTTTTTTTTTTTTTTTTTTTTTTTTTTTTTTTTTTTTTTTTTTTTTTTTTTTTTTTTTTTTTTTTTTTTTTTTTTTTTTTTTTTGAAGACCCTCAAACAGACATCACTAAATGACTATTTGGATGACCATTGCTTGTCCGTGGCCACGATGGACTGGTCTGCATGAGAGAAACCTTGAAACAGTAACAATGATAAATCAATAAACTATTATTGCCTCGGGCACGTGATCTAGGGTTGAAACGTGTTTTGTTTGGTCTGTAGAATACACTGTAAAATGGTGCTAATGCTAGCGTAATCCAGTGCTCATAGATATTCTTTAGTAATGCCGTCGACAATGGAAACATTTGGTAAAATATTAGTTAGAACATTTAATAATAGATTACCGGACAAAAGTCGGTCGCACTTCTCCGAGATATTTGTGAGGTTTCGGCGGATGGCATATTACATAATCAGGTAGTTTTATGCGCAAAATATTTCTTCAGGAGATAACTTTTTTATGCTGACTCCTGTTGATGTTACGGATTAAACGAAAGAAGGGGGAAATTTCTCTATAATAAAAGGTCGTGCGTGGTACCGGCAGAAGAACACAGCAGAGCTGCAGGGCTGTAGCCCAGATCGGAATTATGACCGACGATCTTAAGGTACGGTACCTGATCTTAATGATGCAGGAAGCCTCGGTACCTTTTCTATCTCTTGTATGGTGATTCGTAGAAAACCGACTGTTCGTTAGTGAGGAAGCAACCCTCTGTGCATTTTTTGCAGTATTTATAAGACTTGCAAAGGTTGCCTTTCATGGCCCGGCGGAACGTTAGACAGAGAATGGAAGACTGCGGCATATTTTGTTTTTCTCAGAGGTAACCCGGATTTTGCAGCCTGATCTTATAAATATACGTTTATAGACCGGTAGAGGGGGTTTCGCACTGGTAATAATGGTTGTACGGAACAAATTCCGTTCTTTTATATTTGTCGCAGCCTCAGTACTAGCATTGTTGATTGTTTATTTCGTTAGTTTTCAGCCCTATGCTCCGGCCTTTAGAACCCCCCAGAAGCCCTTTTCGCATAAACTACGCGAATACATCCTTCATAACCCGGACAGGTACAGGTATATTTCGGCAGATCCATGGCGAACACCCGAGAGCTACGAACCGACATATGTTGAGTCGAATCACCGCCCGAAGCTTCCGCCTGCAAGCAAGTTTAGGTCAAAAGGAGAATATCTCAAACAGCCTATAGTAGGAGACTATCCGCCCGGGGCGGATAAAGTATTCTTCATGATCAAGACAGGCGCCAGCGTATTATGGGAGCGATTGCCAATCCATCTACTAACAACCCTGACCAAGGTGCCCAAGTTTGGGCTCTATTCTGATGCGCCGGGGTCAATAGCCGGGTACGAAGTCGTCGATGCATTGGCGAACGTGTCACAGACGTCCAAAGCTGACAAATCGTTTCAAATGTACAACTATCAACGAATCCTCCACGATGAGCATGGAGTCAACGATGCAGGCAGCGTAGCTATGAATGAAGGGTGGGCTCTGGACAAATTTAAAAACATTCCAATGCTGGCGCATGCGTACAAAGTCTCGCCTGAATCCGACTGGTTTGTGTTTATGGATGCAGATTCATACGTTCTGATGGACAACTTGATGGACCTACTTCATACCATGGACCCCAATGAGCCTATATATTATGGGGCTAATAACGAAATTCGCGGGTCTGACTCTAATGGCGAACAAATTAGAGTTGGTTTCGCACATGGGGGAAGTGGCGTCATCATATCCAGAAAGGCGCTTGAATTGACTGTAGGACAGCACCCAGAATACGTGGAGGAATATGAAAACCGAACGAGAGGATTCTGTTGTGGAGATGGCATGGTGGGTCTCATGTTCAAGGAAAAGCTGGACCTCGGGGTTTCCGGGGATAAGCGGCCTCCACACGTTGGCGTCAGCGTTCAAGGCGAACCTTTCTATAGTTTAAAGGTCAATCAGGACAAATGGTGCGCTCCCATTGCGACTTTCCACAAAATGAGTCCACATGATATTGAGGTGATGTATGAATATGAAAGATTGCGACCTCATGATCGAAACATTACCTATGGACATATCTATCGTGACTTCTACCTCCCATACATATCCAACAAGGTGGAAAATTGGGATAACCGAGCCAATGAACGCAAGTATTCACGCGAACTAGATGAAAAAGAGAATATTCGACCCTTATCCGAAGGAGGAGAGGAGGAGCGGCCGTATGAAAGCTTTGAAGCTTGTAGACGCAAATGCGAATCACAAGAAGATTGCCTCTCCTTTCGGCTGATTCCAGCAAAGAAATTTTGTGGGTTGTCGTGGGATATTAGACTGGGGAAGCCAACCACAGACTGGATTGACCAAGGGAGCGACTCAAAACTCTATACAAAGGGAACCACTTCTGGATGGATGATAGACAGGATCAGGGAAATGCGGAAAACCCAACCTTGTGACCCATTGTACAGCGACCCCACTGCGGAAGGAGATTTAAGTGAGGGCTGGTATCGTGTTGAGCAGGATCATTTGTCAGGAACGCTTAATGTCGAGTCATGAAGACAGGCATGTTGCGGTTTTTGTAAATTAATTTATTGAATGAATTAGAATATTTATGGTTGTCTTCCAGTTTCACAATGTGTGCTTGAATATTTTTTTGTGAGCATCATCCTTGCGGACAAAATCACTGATGAACAATACATAAGTAAACATAGAGCCATCCGTTAAACAGGTCAAGGACGCAGAGCATCAAAGCCGAGCCTACGGCAGACATGAGACCAGCCATTTATAATAAGGTCGATAAAACTATTCTACAAAATATATACATTGTCATGAAACGTTGCTCAGACATACAAGCTTCTACCAATGTCTAAGACGGCATTTTCGTCGCCCTTCTCAAGGTCGGGCTCATTCAAAACACCTGAAACACACTTCCACGGATTCCTTGAGCCGCCCCATGCAAGTACCTCGTTCTTAAACTTTTCGCCAGCTTCCCTAGAGATTGGATCGGCTTCAAAGAGCTTGGTCCAGATGCGGTCAGCAATTGCTCGATCGAATAAATAGCAGTAATAGGTAGCCCCGTAATTGAACAAATGTCCAAAATACGTGTGCCATTGAGAGCGAGCATGAGTCGGGAAAAGCCCCTTATTGGTCTCAAGATGATAATAGATGTTTCTAGGGCTGAAATGTGGATCATGCGCTGCTTCAGAATGTAACGCCTGGTCCAGCATGGAAAGCTTAATTTGGTTGTAAGTTTCACAATGCTGGAAAGCAGCCTGAGTATTTAAATAAGATTGCAAAACGTTAAAGGGAAGGGGCTCGCCTGTTTTGTAATGTCGGGCGTAGAGTGCCAACACAGACGGTGACGAAGCAAAACGTTCCATCAACACACTAGGCAGCTCGACAAAATCAGTGGCGCATCTTGTTCCAGCTACATTATGAAGAGATGTTCGTCCGAGCATCGAATGGATAGCGTGGCCCATTTCATGGAACAGTGTTTCCACCTCTGAGAAAGTCAGCAGGCAATTGCCGTCGACATCTTGGTTGAAATCACAAATCAGAGCGATAATTGGAGTTTGGAAACGTTTGCCTGCCACCTCTAAAAGCGACTTGTCATTGAAATAATTTGGCTCGTCAGGAAGTATTTCCCTGGAGCATTGGACGGTAAAGTGGGCAGGATTAGGTGATTTGCCTTCTCTCTCAAACAAATCGCAATACATCACGCCAACCTTGCCCTCCGTTTCCGAGATGACATCGAGCCGTCTAACATCTTTGTCCCATACCTCGCCATTCGACGTTTCAGCAGGCACAAACGAAATTCCGTATATCTTCGAAAACAAACGAGACAACCCTTGCATCACTATTCCCAGAGAAAAGTACGAAGAAAGAGAATCAGGCGCATAAACTCGGCTACGCTTGGATTGAAAGTAGCGAGCGGAATAGTAATCTCGATCCCAAGCTTGCAACTCGCCACCCACGTCAGCACGTTTGAGTTCGGCAAGGGATTGCAATTCCCCTTTGGCTAAGTCGTACGTTCGGTTGCTGAGATCCAGCAGGAACTCATTTACGTTATGTGGATGCTTAATCATTTTGTCTCTCAATTCGTATTCGGCAAACGTATTGCTGCCCATGATGCTCGCGAGTCGTGCACGCTGAGTTAGGAACTCTGTCAAAACTTGCTCTTGCTTCTCTGTCGCCGTCCTTTGCGCTATCCAGAGCTCTCTTCGAACTTCCTCGTCAGCTATGGTTCTCATTGCTAACGACGACAGTGCGCCAGAAGTTGGAATCCTCACTTTTCCAAACCTAGTAAGCTGTCTAGCTAGCTGGGGATCCAGCCCATAGACCTTCTTGCTGGGGAAGCTGATATAATCTTGCACTGGTCGAGCCTCAGTGATAAACTGCTGACCATAAATCGATACCGAATTAGATATTTCAATGAAATGGGATCGAGATTCAGGGTCTAAGTTTGCCCCTGATCTCTTAAAGTCAGTTAATAATATCTTTCCCACAGTTAACTCTTCCTCGGAGAAAGTGCGGACGATCTCCGGATCGTTTAAAACTTGCTCTAGTTTTTGGTACATTTCCACCGACGTGTTCAGGATATTCATGTATTCAAACATGACTTCATGACTCTGTTGAGCAGCATCAAGAAACGCCTGACTTGGATGAGACATCCTCACAAACGAAACCATGTCAATAACCTTGCACAGTATATCGCTGAGCCTATCGAGCTTTCGGATGATATTCCGCAGTTCCTCCGGAGATGATGCTCCAATGATCTCTGAAGCTAACGTCTTCGCCTCCAACAATGAAATTTCTGTGAATTTTGTGACACCATGAGGAGAGTCTAAATAGGGATTATCAAACAATCCCGTATATTTCGAGTTAGGAGCTGAGAAATCATTCCAGAATGCTGTGGAGTCAAATACCTTGCGCAAGTCGGCATCCGGTTCATGTTCTAAGTACGTAGAATACCACAATCTACGACTGGACCCATCTAATTGCCTCTTTATCCCTTTAGTGGCAGACAACAAGCTGCGAACACCTCGCAGAGGCCGGGTTGAGTGTCTAGTTATCATAAGTGAGTAATTTATCCTCGGCCGGCACTGATCGATGTTGGATCCTCCCAATCGATAATGCACGGCTGATCCAAAGACCGTTACCGACGAGCGACGAATTTAATACATTATGGTCAGAGTGTGTTGAATGAGCGTTTAACAAGGTTGGCTAGTTCTCTACGTTTTCCAGGATTCACTCTGAGAACTGCACCAGAATTTTCCATAAATGTATTCTGCCCATCTGAAACGACTAGAGTAGACCACAGCTAAACTCTGCAAATGGGTAACAAAGTATAATTGGATCGAAGACAGGGAGCCCTTTTCTAAACATTAGTAGTGCAATATATCTACTTTCAGAACTCTATGTACTGATGTGTGGGTTCTATCGCAATAGTTTGTATTTACAAGACAAGAAATTAGTTGGCAGACTTTGGTGAAGCATCTCCCTCTTCGCCATCTTTATCTTTCCGCGTAAGGTACACGTCCATGGATGGCGGTTCATAATTAACCTGCTCACCCTGCTCAAGCTCCTTTTGTGCCTTATCTACCTTTTCTAACTCAATCTCAGAAGAATTTACCAAGTCGTGGAATTCGCAGCCTTTAGCTCGCAATCTAGCCTCTCGTAACAGGTTAGATGCCACCTTGTAGTCACCCTTGTGCAACGCAATTACTCCGAGGCCATAGGTTGACAAAGCTTGAACCTCAGCCACTTCGTTTGCTCGTCGAATCTTGCCTGGCAATTTCTCAATTGCGTCTAAGATGACGTTAAAGCAGGTGGATGAGTTCCCAAGAGAATCTTTCGCCAGTTTTCGGCTCATCTCCGCTTCCTTTTCGTTGTCCTTGTTGCGCGATTCTCTCAATTCCAATTCCTCAGACTGAAGGTAGAAAATCGAGCCTACGTTATAAAAGGACATAAGGATTTCACCAATGTCACAGCCCGCGGTGGTCATCCATTCTGTTGTAGCCAGCTTTGTTTGCAATGCTAACCCAATATCACCAGTTGCGAGACACAAGGCCACAAACATATCACGAGCATTAAACAGTTCGTCTCTAAATGGGCTCCACGCGTCTAAGTGTTCCTGTTTGATGGATGCAGGATCAAGGTTCAAGGAGATGTTAACAGATTCCTTGTTTTTCTCAGCCTTGATCATCTCCGCCAATTCTGGGCTGCGGCTAGCGACTTCCTTCTGCGCCATGAGGAAGTGTACTAGAAGGCCCATCTTGGCAACATTCGGGTTGATGGACGATTCAAACATTGCAGTTTTGAGAGCTACTCGTAAGTCACGCTGAATCATATGAGGCCTTAGAGATGGAGAAACCGTCTTACCATCCGCGAGAGCCTGAATGAAGGATGTGCCTAGTTCCCGGTAGACCAGGCGAGCCTCTTCAAGCATGCCTAGCTTCTCATACATTTCGCAAATCTTTATCTGCAGCCCTGTATACTCATCACTCAGATAGTACAATCCGACCTTGTCAGCCTCTTCCAAGGCTTCTAAATAATACTTCAAAGCAAGGTTGTAATCCTTCGCTCCTTTCCCTTCACCATCGATTTCGGCACGCAGGCCCTTCCGCAGCTTTGCCGCAACCTCCGGTGGGTAGTTATGTTGAGTATAATAGCGGAAACCAAAGTAAGAGACGCCAACGGCTAAAGAGATAAGAATGGGCCACCGCCAGCTTGACCTCTTTGGCTGCGGTGTCGGATACGAAGCGTAGTTGTTGATCTTGCGAATCAACTGGCGCTGGCCTCGGACCAAGGTCTGTGAGTATGCAGGGATCCTCCGAACAGCGAATGAGCTGCTTCTAAAAGCATTGTCTACTCGTCGAAGCATCATCTGATATCGGTTTTTGGCTGTTCACGAAGCAAGTCATCCGCTCGTGCCCTTAATACAATGCGCGCATAGCGCGAGACATTTCAAATGGACGGCCAGAATACCCCACAGACCATTAGCCCTGGCGTGATCATCTAGCAATTATGTGTGGACGATATTCGTTTGGGGTGAGTAGAAGGAGTTGAAATACCGCGTTCTCTTTCACTAGTCTTTGTGTTGTTCTGTTTTATACGGCAGCCAGACAATGAAATTACACCAGGGCCGATCAGTGGTTAGTTTGTCGCAAGCAAGCAGTTGACTGCTGTTTACTTGAAGCCGTCTGCTGTATACTTATATTGGCTTATATGGTTGTGGGTTATGGCGCCGAGCTCGTGTGACAAATGAGAAGGAATTGAAAATTGAGAGCTTGTACTGACAGAAGTGTAGAATCCGGATTACATTATACACCGAGCGCGAGAGTCAAATCTAACTGTGAACCAAGTTAGATCAGAGAGGCCATCGAGGGTTTCGTAAGATATTTAAACTGGATGACTATTCAATTGTTACTAACAGCTTTTATAGATACAATGTATCACCAGGAAGATTTGGGCCTGTATATCTACAAGAGAATGACGAGAATGTGATTGATTTTTATAAATGGGGTCTGGTCCCCCCGTTCGCTACTACTGAAAAGACCTATTCCACATTCAATTGCAGAAAAGAAAGCCTTGAGGATGGCTCTGGTATCTGGAATCACGCAAAACAACACCAACGATGCTTGGTGCTTGTAGAGGGATATTATGAGTGGAAGAAAGAGGGAAACCATAGAACACCACATTTTATAAAGCGGAAGGACGGGAAGCTGCTGTGCATGGCGGGACTCTGGGATAAGAATGAAAAACTTAACCCAGAAGCGGAGGAGCCACTATACACATACACAATTATCACTACTATTGCACACAAAGGGATACAATGGCTCCATGATAGAATGCCGGTTATATTCGATCCGGTTGAAGATAAGGATTTGATTGACCAATGGATCAACCCTGAGCTAAAATGGAAAAGTAACACCAAAGCTCTGCTAAGTTCACTGCGCCAACTTGACAGTTCTAAGCTAGAAGTATACGAAGTTTCGAAAGAAGTAGGCAAAATATCAAACAATTACAAGGAGCTAACTGTGCCAATATCAGAACGACAAGGCACTATCAACCAATTTTTTGGTGGAGGAAAGTCGAAAAAGCGAACAAATGAAGAAACATCTCCCACGACGAACAAAAAGCCTAAAACAAGTCCACACCGTTCAACAAATTCCGAAAGATTAACCAAAGACGTGAGTGAAGCAACTACGAAACCGAAACCAAAAACTGCCGACAAAGAGACGCCTGCAAAAGCTGAAAAGTCACCTAGCAAACAGAAACAAATCACTTCTTTCTTTTCAAAGGAATAGCATGAAGCCTGTTATTTCGGAACAGTGTGAGATTATATATGTATATATTCCTTTTGTTTAATACATTAACGAGTGGAGCCGCCTAGAGCTTAGCGTATGCTGGCTTATCCTTAGATCTAGCAGCCATTGCTCCCTTGACGAGATCAGCTCCCACTGCGTGAGCATTGAATTCGGCAATTTGCTCCAAACCGTCTGAAACTGAGTGGTCAATAGCATAATTGATAGATTTCTTGGTTCCGTGGGAAGCGACTGGTGAATGGGCGGCAATCACCTTGGCCAACTCAAGAGCATCGGAGATGGCCTTCTCTTTGGACTCGGCAACGGCATTGACCAGACCCTGTTGTTTGGCTTCTTCAGGTGAAAAATTGCGGCCCGTTAGAGCGACTTCCTTCAGCCAACCAAGGTTGTTAACAATCTTTGGTAGACGTTGCAGAGTGCCAATGTCTGCAGCCATTCCGATTGCAATTTCTCGGATAGAAAGGATGGCGTCCTTTGAGGCAATTCGAATATCAACTGCCGAAAGGATGTCAATGGCTAGACCAACCGACGGCCCATGTGCCACACCAATCACAGGCTTGTTGATGGTGTGTGGTCTGCCAATGCACTCTTGAAACTCCTTGATGAAAGCATGCTGGTGGATTGCTTTTCTGGACGGATCGTCGTCGTCGTCGTCGTCGGCCCCAGACGTCATGTTTCCGGCAACAGCATTGAGGTCCAGACCAGCGCAGAATGCACGACCCTGTCCACTTAGGATAATTACCCGTACATCTTTGTCGAACTCGGCAATGTCGAAGATTTGCTTGAATTGTCGGTAAGAGTCGGGGTTCACAGCGTTGAGCTGTTTGGGGCGATTGAACTGGACATGAAGAACGTACTCAGCAGGCTTAGAGACTGTGTACAGATCGAACCTCGAATAATCGGCCATGGCTAGTATTATTTGATGTGGGGGTCTGCGTGCCTACAAGGGTTGGGGATTATTTATAAGCGTTAATTTGTGGAGACCAATTTCTGGCGGACCTCGGCCGGTCGGCCCATTTTCCCCACGTTGGTGCAGTTCCGCTCCGTGGTATATATACTTTGGCAGTTGAGTGAGCATTTGATTGATTCCAACAAGAGAGTGATGGACTGTAAGGCACATTCTTCCGACATTCACACAGCCGAGATCATTGAAGGGAACATTCTACTGGTTACCCTGAGAAGACCCAAGGCTCTCAATTCTATCCCAGCACAGTATCACAGCAAGTTTACAGAATTATGGAACGCATTCGAAGCAGACCAGAACCTTGTGGCTGCGATCATTACTGGAGAAGGCAAGCTTTTTAGCGCTGGCGCCGATTTGAAGGAGTGGAAAGAAACCGTTTCCACCGGTAGGAAGTCGCCAATTGATATGGAAGGGGGATTTTTGGGCATCTCCAACCGAACATCCCGGAAGCCAATTATTGCAGCTATCAACGGGTCCGCGTATGGCGGCGGCACAGAGACTATTGTAAACTGTGATCTTGCGGTGATTACTTCGAAAGCTACCTTGTCTCTTCCGGAAGTACGACGAGGAGTGACAGCCATGGCCGGCGCACTGCCGAGGATTGGACGTGAGCTTGGATTGAAACGGGCTAACGAGCTTGCGCTTGTTGGCGAGCCGATTAGTGCACAGACTGCGCTTGCATGGGGGTTGGTGAATAAAGTTGTGTCTGAGCCAAAGGACGTGCTTCCTGCCGCAATTGACTATGCTCGCAAGATTGCTCTGGGCTCCCCTGAGGCTGTCAGTGGCTCTTTGATTAGCATTCGCAGAGGCATTGAAGATACGAAGCTGACCACCTCCGAGGCTGCCGTGCAGGGCTCCCATTTGGAGCTTCGTCGGGTGTCTGAAATGGACAATGTGAAAGAAGGGCTTAACTCGTTTGTAGACAAGCGAGAGCCAAAGTGGAAGCCGTCCAAATTGTAGAATCTCTGTGGATGTATGAAGTTGTAGACGGGACAATTAATGTACGTCAGGATATACCTTTATTTTATATGGCAATTAGCCCACTACGTCGCTATACACCGATCCGGCTTGAAGACTGCTCTGTCCAAGAGAATAACAAGGCTGTCGTAGAAATATATATATACAAGTATTGAACAAGCCAACCGAGGCAATTGCCGACGCGGATGGCGCGGATGGACCACAAAGGATCACCGAATCATCACCATTATAATTTTTCTTTTCGAGATAAAGCAGACGATAAAGAAATACGCCATGTTGCGGGCTACGTCACTGTTGCACAGACCGTTGGTCACAGGGAGAGGCATTGGCCTGCGGACGCTTGGACGTCCAATGAGAACGCCGCTTCGACAGTTTCACTGGAGCCCAATGCGAATGAATCAAAGTAAACGAGCGACTTTGAAGGAATTGAGCAAAAAGTACGGCTGGACGGCATTCGGAGTATACATGACACTATCTGCCATAGACTTTCCATTGTGTTTCCTGTTTGTCCACTCCATGGGTCAGGAACGAGTAATGGAGATAGAAAAGACTGTCCGAGGCTGGCTGGGGATGAGCACTAAGAACCTGGCTACGGACACGGATGATGAGGGCCAAAGCGAAGGAGATGACAACAGTTGGAGCTTGATTCTGACCGAATTGGGCATTGCCTATGCCATCCACAAATCCGTCTTCCTCTTTGTTCGCATTCCCGCCACCGCCGCCATCACCCCGTGGGCCGTAAAAACCCTGCGAAAATGGGGATTCAACATTGGCAGCAAGTCCACATCCACTACTAACAGCGCTGTCAACCGATTCGGAACCCCTCCGTCCAAGCGACAAAAGTGGACGTCGTGGTTCTTCTAAATTGTCTAACTCTTGTATATAGCCACTAATCTATTGCCCTTAGCGTATGCATTGATGTTGCTCGTAGGCGGGACAGTCAAATAAATAACACAGTTGATATGTATGCACAGTTAGTTATGTATATCTCGGAGGCTCGTGAAGATGGGCATGCTGAGGCTGGGAAACTTCATGATACGGTGGCGGAGGTTCCCAGCTGTCTGCAGACTGAGAACTATGGCACCGACCAAGTCCAGCACTCCGCTCTTGCATCTGCGGATGCTCCATGTCTCGTCGCAGCACCTCCCGCCGGGTGTGGTCAGCTCTTTGCAGCTTTCGCATTCGCCGTCGCTTCACAACAACAATACGCACGACCAAGCCAACGACGATAACCGCAAAGAGCAGAAAGAACAGATATAAATACTTCAAATTGGACGAATGCGAATGGTCGGGCGCAACGTCGAACGCTTGTGGATAGCTGTTGGTCGAATTCGTGCGGCTCGAGTTTGTACTCGTATGATTTTGAGATGCCATGGTCCTGTTTCCATGGGGAGAGATTATGATTCCCCGCGGAACGACCGGCTCAGACACAGCACCAGAAGCCGCCACCAGCATTCCAAGTAATCGCAGCACCGGCATCGCGCTATACTCATTGAACTCGGCTTCTCGTTAAGTGATGGTGAAGACTGCCACGCTGCATCGGGCTGCCGAAACCTTATCACCACGTTCAAGCGTGCCTCATAATAGGATAAGCCGGTTTAATGATTGCTACACTTGCACGTATATAATTACATCTGGAATCCGTCGACAGTTAGCTTTCAAGCTCAATCTTCTCAAACCAGTCGCGCGAGGCCTTGATATTGGCGATGATTGCGTTTCCGTCAATGTCGCCACACAGATAGCGGTTGTTTTGAGTTTGATATTGCGACACCGGTGGCATGACTACCATGATAAATGTGTTGGCTGTGAGGGTGTCGATGTAAGCGCAGCAACTAAAACCTTGTAAAGCGACAGTTTGGAATTGCGAGCGCATCTTGGAGCAGCTCTGCTTGTAAGTTTTGATGATGTTGCTAATCTTCTCAAATCGCTTTGGGTCCAGGCCGTCGTCGCTATTGTTGGGCGACACGTGGGAGATGACCAGGAACGTTGTCCGCTCGAACAGGACAACCTCCTGAGCTTCGCTGATGTCAGCAAAGTTGACCAAATGCTTCTGGAAAAGCGACATGTTGGGGATCAGGGAACATACAATGTTCGACCACGCCTTGTACAGCGACTCGTCCCATATGGATGTGGCGAACCCGGTCAATTTGTATCCGTAGGGCTTTGAATGGTCGTTCAGCCGGCTCATGGTGCTATTGAACACATCGTCCCGGTTGTCCATCTGAACCAAGTCCATCTTGTGCACCAGGACAAACACCTTTGCATCCGGCGAAAACTCTCGCAAATGTCGTAGACAGCGTACAAAGGTTTCAATATCCTTTGGAACCTCCTTCGATTCGACGTCGAAAACATAAATAAGCACCTCCACCATCCTAAATATGTGGTCCCTTTGAGTGCTAAAATAGTTGTCAATAAATACCTCCTGTCCACCGCAGTCCCATAGATTCAGAGTCATATGGCCCAAGAAGCGCAGGTGTGAATGCTCCACGTCAATTGTGGCTCCTAGACGTCTTGTATCAAATGCAGAGTAATTCGAAAAGATGATACTCCGCATCGACGACTTGCCCGAGCAGCTCCTCCCCTACAGCTGTAAACACTGACTACACATCAACAAAACAACATCTAATCTCACCATCAACAGGAGCTTCTTCCGTTGTGACGACCCTGCCATTGTTCAGCTCCGTGATATCGCACTGTCGCTAGATCAAACCACACTGTCGGCGTCCCGGTCCCGAAAGCTACCAAGTCCCCATTATCAACTGCTTCTGACATATTCAATGTCTACCAACGAATATGTCGTCGATCGGGGAATTGTGCGGGATGGGACGACTATCCATGATGTGAATCCCGCCATGTTGATTGAGAAGATCACACGTGAGCGGATCCAGGAGTCGCGATATTGGAAAGAGGAGTGTTTTGGATTGGACGCAGCCACGTTTTGTGATCGAGCCGTCGACTTGAAGTACGTCGGCGGCCAGTATGGAGGCAATTTGTCAGTTTGTCCTTTCCTATGCCTTGTGTTCAAGCTAATTCAATTGCAGCCTGAGCCGGAAATTATTAAGGAATATCTCCATCAGCCAGATTTCAAATATCTGACCGCCGTTGCCGCCTTGTACATTCGGTTGTTTTACAAGCCCGTGGAAGTCTATCAGCTGCTTGAGCCGCTGCTAAATGATTATCGGAAACTACGCCTACGAACTAGTAGCACCTTCCAGCTCTATCACATGGACGAGTTTGTGGATGATCTATTGAATAAACAGCGTGTGTGCGATACTACCCTTCCAAGGCTCCCGCAGAGAGTCACTTTGGAAGACACCGAACAGCTCGAACCTCGTGAGAGCCTTCTTAATAGTGAACTGGAAGAGTCCGACGACGAATAATTGGTTACATGAAACCAATAATCCCATCAAAAACTTCTGTCTTGACGACGACAGATTGGATGAGATTAAGTTAGGTGTGGATTCTGTAAAGAACACCGTTGAAGATACAGAGGATTCAAGACCCGCAATTGACACTTGTACATATCTTTACTAATTAATTAATCAGCCACCAACGCAGACAACTGTTCCCCAAAATAATATGGGCCTCCGCACACCTGACGTTGGGGTTGTACAACACTTCTCCAGGGAACACAGAACAGCCCGTAAATATTAATCCAATTGCCAGTCATATCCACGGCAGTTAGCAAATACTAATAGATAGGCGATTGAAGAAAGAGGGAGAGTAACAGGAAAAGAAAAAAAAAAAAAATTAAATAAGTAAAAAGCAGAAGAATCCGTTGTTGGGGCAACGGATCGATCGATCACGCGTTGGGCGGGAGGGGACAAAATTAAAGTGCAATTGGGTCTGTTCACCGGCCTTCCCCTTTCTAAGAACGAAAAAAACACGTACGGGACATTTAAACAAAACGTATTTACAAAATGGGTAAACTGTTTGACCTATTACTACACCCGGACGAATTCGTCGCAGCCATTGAAGTGTACGCTGAAGAAATGATGGCAATGAGAGCAAACAAACTAACCAATGGCTTAGGAAATACTTTCGAAAGGCGAAATATCCTCGTGATCCCAGCAAGGAGTCCAAAACGCTTCAACGATGCTATGAGCTGCTGAATATGACATCGAGATCATTTGCAGCCGTAATCCAGGAGCTGCATCCGGAATTGCGTGATACTGTAATGCTGTTTTACGTGATTTTGAGGGGGTTGGACACCATTGAAGACGACATGACATTGGCTAACGAGAAGAAGATCCCGCTGCTGCGAGGATTTAAGGACATTTTGAAGACGGAAGGCTGGACATTTCACGAGAGCGGGCCCAACGAGAAGGACAGAGTGGTTTTGGAGGAATTCGACAAGGTGCTGGTGGAGTTCCATCGAATTAAGAAAGAATATCAAGAGGTAATCATAGACATTACCGACAAGATGGGTAATGGTATGGCTGATTATATTGTTGCCGAGCAACAGAAGAATTACGAGGGGGTCAAAACTATCGACGACTACTCCACCTACTGCCACCATGTCGCCGGAGTTGTCGGAGAGGGCATTACCCGTTTGGCACTAATCTCCAAGTTTGGAACTTCTGTTTTGGAAGAAAAGCCGCAGCTGATGGAATCCATGGGACAGTTTTTGCAAAAGACCAATATCATTAGAGACTTCCGAGAAGATTTGGACGATGGCCGTTCTTTCTGGCCCCGCGAGGTATGGGGAAAGTATGCCAAGCAACTTTCTGACTTCATCGATCCCCAGAACGAGGAAAAGGCTTTGTTCTGTGTGTCGGATTTGACTGTTCTATCCTTACAACATGTTACAGAGTTGTTAGAGTACCTCCAAAACGTTCGAGAGGAAACTCTCTTCACCTTCTGCTCCATCCCCCAGGTCATGTCTATCGCGACTTTGGAGCTCATCTTCAACAATCGCGACATTTTCCATCGTAATGTCAAGATACGTCGGGGACTTTCGGCCAAGCTCATCAAACAGGCTGGTGATATGGAGGGCGTTTTCCAGATCTTCAAAGACTTTACCCGCAAGATTCATCTTCGAAATCGATCAAAGGACCCCAACTTTATGCGCATTGAGGTTCTGTGCGGAAAGATTGAACAGTACATTGACCAACATTCTACTCGACAAGTGCCACCGCCGAAGACCCGTGAAGATTTGGAGCGCGAAGACATGGAGTTCAAACTGCTGCTTTCCGGACTTGCCGGTGTCGGTTTTGCGTTTGGTCTAATGCTTATTGTTGCCCACTTCTCTGGTGCCAGATTCGATCTCCTGTGGGAAGAGCTGATTGATGGTCTCTGGCAGTTTATAGACCCGAGCCATGTCCCTCAAAAGCACTTGATTAACAAGGCCGCAAAATCTGCTCGACATGCTGCCTACATGGCTAGCAAAGCTGCGCAGTCGGTGTCTTCGGTTAGGGACGAACTCTAACTTTGATCTCTAATAAACGTTTACAAACCCATATTTGGCGGATATTTACAATGCGTGTTTATCTGCTTCCACCGATCATTTAATAGTTTATTATGTTTAATGTTGTTAGAATGAGCTAGCTCAAGAATCTTTCTGTGCCTATGAATCTGCAATGGGCTCCAGTGCTTCATCTCGATCATATAAAATCAGGTTGGTCATCCTTGTAACGGTGTAAAATTCGTTCCGCCAGAAGGTGGTACTTGAAGCCAGTTGCGTTCATCATACTTACATTTCCCGTCAATAACGTGGAAAGTATATGCAAACCGAGATTTGCTGGATGTATTACTGTTTGAGCGGTGGAGAACGGAGTTATGTATGAGCACAAGAGACCCTGCAGGGCAATTGAGTAACTTGAACTTGTCTTTCGAGGGTTCCTCGTAGGTTTCGCCAATTTGTATGAACTCAGTTCCATCCCCATTCAACTTTCTGACAAATCTTTTTCCAACTGGCGTTGTTTTGTGTGAGCCCGGAACAAATTCTAGCGCACCATTGGTTTCAGTACAGTCCTCTAGTGCGTACCAGAACCCAATTGCTGATAGCGGCTCTGTGTAAAGAAAAGTTCCATCTTGATGAGTTGGCACTTCACCACCAATTTCTGGCTGTTTGCAAATAAGCATTGACTGTAGAACCCGGGGATCATCAAACCCCAGCGAATCGGCAATTGAACGGTTTCGCTTTGTTAGCGAAATGGACTTGAATCTATCATCTAACACATGCAGGGCATGGCCGATTTTGTTGACAGCACGAGACTTGTCCTTTAATAGATTTCCCTTTTTATCAATTGCGCCTTCCTCAAAGAAATAGCTGATCTTATCCGATGAGTTCAAAAAGTAGTCATCGCCAACATGATCCTCACCATCTCCTTCGCCCGTAGTGAACTTGGTCATGGGATGGTTTGAAAGGTCGAAGGAATCTAATAGATGATGTGAGTGGTCTAGCACGCTTTTTACCTGCTCCATAGATAACTCTTTTGGGAGCACTAGACAACCGTCTCTAGAGAATTGATCGATTTGATCCTTGGTCAAGCCAGTCATAGTGTAGTTCCGATGTATTTCGTGCTTTCCCCGCTCAAAGGACGGGGTTAATAGGATAGTTCGGAACGCCGGTTTCCGACTAGTGCTTATCCGTTGACAACAGGTCCATGTTATACAACAATGGATTATGGAGCCTTGTAGTCCACGGGCTAAGGCAATGGGCCCATTGGATAGGCTTCTATTGTACTATTAGAATTGAAAGGTATTTTGAGACAAACTACCATTTATAATAAAATTATCATCGCTAGCCTCCCTGGAATGGAAGTCGGTACATAGCTCACTTCCCATGGAATCGTAATACATGGCCAATTAGATACAGCGAGCCACAAACAATTGAATTGGTGGGTGCAGCATGGAGGGCTTTAATCGGATCCTCCTCCTGGGTTACGGAAGTGACCAAGCTTTTGGCGACATCAGCAACTTCTGCTGTCGAACAAGGCTTGACCCAGGGCATTCCGTCGACGGCACCAAAAGTAGTGGCAATCACTCTATCTTGCGGACGTAAAAGAGTTTTCAACACGTCGGCATAGTCTTTGCCCTGAGAAAATGCAATGACAAACGTAATTGGCTCATTATCCGTTTTGCGCACAGAGCTATCCACATACTGCTTCAACAATTGCGATGCCTGCTTATTGTGTGCACCATCTAGTAGAATACGTTTTTCTCCTCCTTCTAGCTCAAACCACTGTAGCCGACCGGGCCAAGATGTATTCCTTACACCGTTAAGCACAACTGCATCAGTCAATTGGGGATATGACTTCGAAATCACTGTAAGGGCATGCAGGGCACACGACAGGTTGCACAATTGGTATGCTCCTAGCAGAGGAGTAGCATTGGCCGGAATATTGAACGGAAGAGTGCCAGGTTCAGCAAATACGATCTCGGAACCTTTATCCTGGGAAATTTCCAGCACGGTGTCTAGGACATCCTTGTCATTCGTAGCGTCAACGATGCAGGACACTCGAGGTTTTATGATTCCGGCCTTTTCTCGGCCAATCTGTCCCAAAGTGGAACCCAGCAGATTCTGATGGTCTAGTCCAACCTTAGTGATAACAGTTACTAGTGTATGCTCTGGAGACAGTACATTGGTCGAGTCTAGCCGTCCACCTAATCCAACCTCAACTACTGCAATCTCCACCCTCTCCTTTCTAAAGATATCAAACGCAGTGGCTGTCAACAATTCAAATTCCGTGGCCCCTACATTATACGACATATTTGCCTGTGAAACTAACAATTCCGATTGTCTAAACACGTCCTCTGAAATAGGCTTCTCGTTTATGGTAATGCAATCCCATTTGTTGACCAGATGAGGGCTGGTAAACCGACCAGTCACAATATTGGCACGAGCAAGGCAACTGGACACATATGCGCATACTGAACCCTTTCCATTAGTTCCAGCCACATGGACAGCCTTCCACCCAGCCAAGTGTGGATTATCTATCAGCTTCAGTAGCCGTGTAATCCGTCCCAGCCCGAGGTCAATCATGGTTCGCTTCCTCCCAATATCATTCAAGGTCTTATCAAAAACGATGTTCCACATACACGCCAGCCCCTGACCCCCCCTCTGACTAGTATTCAAGACTTGGACACGACATGCTTCCCTAATCATAAGCAACAATTGGTCTATTTTGTTAGCGATCAAGTTTGAGCCTTGACAATTATATCTCAAACACCCAGTTAATCCAACAAAATACACCACCAGCACTCTGGCAGTCACCCACAGGACCATACAGTATAATACAATCCCCCAAACCCGTATACGGTTATACTACGTGCTGCAAAGCGATTCACTACAATGTGTTGTATAGTAATGTCGTCAAAGCCGAGTTCCCACTTCTCTAACCATTGAGCCGAATTCTTTCGCAACAATGCCCCGAAGAACTAATAGCTAACCACCATCCAAGCGCTATTTCCAACAATAACAATCACTCGTTTGAAATCACACTCCAATACGCCGACGTAGTCACTTTTGAGCCCAGACAATTACTACTGTTTCAAAGCTAAGGAGGGTGCGCGCACAACGCGCCGTGTTAAAAGATACAGCTAAGTGACAACATAGCAGGGCCCAAAAACACTAGAGACTACGGATTTATGTCGTTAGAACGAAGACTGCGGAGGGTGTTTCAGGCGCCAAAGAAGGGTGAGACCTTTGAGCTCCGCAATGGGCTAGTTTCGCAGTTTGCGTACGAGCGAAAGGAGGCGATTCAGCGAACTATTGCGGCTATGACCTTAGGGAAGGATGTCTCCGCGCTGTTTCCTGACGTTTTGAAAAACATTGCCACCCATGATTTGGATCAGAAGAAACTGGTCTACCTGTACTTGATGAATTACGCCAAAAGCCATCCGGAGCTGTGCATTTTGGCCGTCAACACGTTTGTTCAGGACACCGAGGATCCCAACCCCTTAGTTCGCGCCTTGGCCATTCGTACCATGGGGTGTATCCGAGTGGACAAGATGGTTGATTATATGAACATCCCGCTACGGCGGACCTTGAAAGATGACAACCCGTATGTGCGGAAAACCGCTGCTATTTGTGTGGCCAAGCTATTCGATCTCAATCCACAGCTTTGTCAAGAAGAAGGCTTTCTGTCAGATCTCCAAGGTCTCGTAGACGATGCAAACCCAATGGTTGTTGCCAATGCCGTGTCTGCGCTCGCTGAAATCCAAGAGTCTGACCCAGATACCGAATGTTTCAAAATCAATACCCTGACCTTGAACAAGTTATTGGTGGCTCTGAACGAATGTACCGAGTGGGGTCGTATAGCCATCCTTACTGCGCTAGCGGAGTACGAAAGTGAAGATGTGAAAGAGGCTGAGCATATCTGTGAACGGGTGGTGCCTCAGTTTCAACACGCCAATCCAAGTGTCGTTTTAGCGGCTGTCAAGGCAGTTCTGAAGCATCTTCCTCTACAGTCGCAGTCCGCACAAGATACCTTATTGAGAAAAATGTCATCACCATTGGTGACACTGGTCTCGTCAGCGCCGGAAGTGCAATATGTGGCATTAAGAAACATTCGCATCATTTTACAAAAATATCCGCAAATACTCAACAGAGAGCTGCGGGTATTTTTCTGTAAATACAATGATCCTCCCTACCTCAAATTTGAAAAGTTGGAAATTATGGTCATATTGGCCAACAATTCAAATGTGGACCAGCTGCTGGCGGAATTGAAGGAATATTCCATGGAAGTAGATATGGACTTTGTTCGTCGGGCCATTCGTGCCATTGGCCAATGTGCCATCAAGATTGAATCCGCTGCGGAAAAGTGTGTTAATGCTCTTTTAGATCTCTTGGAGAACAAAGCCAATTACGTCGTCCAAGAAGTGGTTATCACTATGAGAGATGTTCTTCGACGTTACAAAACTTTTGACAATGCCATCCCTGTATTATGTCAAAACCTTGAAGACCTAGACGAACCAGAGGCTCGTGCATCGATTATTTGGATTCTTGGTGAATATGCAGACAAGATCGATAACACGGGGGAAATTCTCGATTCGTACGTTTCAACTTTCCTCGAAGAAGCAACCCAAGTGCAATTGCAACTGCTTACGGCTTGCGTGAAGCTATATATCAAATCACCAGATTCTGCTCAAAGTCTTATCCAAACTGTGTTACAAACCGCAACCACAAAATCTGATAATGCCGACATCAGGGACCGTGCATATATTTATTGGCGACTGCTTTCATCTGATACTGCTGTTGCAAAGGATATTGTGTTGGTTGATCGGCCCCCTATCGAGTCTACTATTGAAAAGCTTCCACCTCTCCTCCTCAATGAGCTTCTGGGAGAATTATCAACTCTTGCGTCGGTTTATCATAAACCAGCTGTAAGCTTCATGGGCACTGGTAGATTTGGTGCGGAGGCAGTCCAAAAGCGGGCCATAGAAGAGCAACAACAACTGGCAAAGGAAGATGTGGTTGCAAACACCCAGACCTCAGTTAATGCTGAGAACCTGCTTGATCTCGACTTTGGAACTTCATCTACACCTGCCGCTACAGGAAGTGGCTCCGGGGCATCTAATGCAATGGGCGACTTGACGGATATATTTTCGTCTGCTACATCTCCACCACCACCTCAGCAGCCTCAAAATGGTGGCAGTACCAAGCAAACCTCAAATGCAAACCAGGATATTCTGTCCATGTTTGATGATGTTCCAAAACCTGCACCCGGTCCAAACACTGCAAATTCCATAACTTCAGGTTTGGATGGTCTGAATCTCGGAGGGCCTTCGCAGTCACAACCACAGCACCAACAACAAGAACAACCGGCATCACAGAACCAATCAAACAACGAGGACCTGTTAGGTCTATTTTAGTAGTTTTCTACTCGTATAATAATGAATTTTATTTCACTGCACGATCTCCTTTTCTGAGAACACTGTGACATTCCAGAAGCAGGTTTGATTGCTGAAATTATCGCCATAGGTCTAATTTAGAAATGGTACAAACCATCTTCTCCTTTTATCTAACTGCGGAATTTTGTTCTTAGGTTTATTAGACCCTGTACTAGCGACGCAAAATACCATTCAGTGTATATCGATTTTTATTTCGGCATTATATTGGTTAGTAGTGTGATCAGTGATTCGAAAATAAAAAAGGCAAAAGCCCGGTTAAGTCCAAAGGTAACATTTACCGCTGGCGGAACCTCCAACAATCCAATTTTGACTTGAATGGAAAGTTACTACAGCAGGAACCGCAGTCATCAACTCATGACCAAGGTGTGCTAGTTGATGCCCATCCGCAGAATATATATCAATGAATCTGTTCATATTTGCTATTGCAAACTTTTGCAAACGGTCTTGAGGATTTTCGTGCCAACGGGCCTTCAGAATAGTGACCCATCGACCGGTCTGGCAATTGTGCTTTATACTCACTGACGGCTTGAATGGATCTTCGAAGGAGGTATCGGTATCCCAAGATTTCGTCGCGTCAGGCAAATGGAATACGTTGATTTTATCATCATAACCATTAACGACAATATCACCTGTTTGATTCCAATCGGCACACGAGACGCTCAAACGAGAGTCATAACGACCATATAAATGTGGCGAATAGACCTGCTCATCTTCATAATCTGGATTACGCTCAATTTTTCGTAGGTCCCATATCTTGAATGTTCTATCAAGCGAAGCACTGACGATTTGATGATTAGCTTTAGGGTTCATGCCAAAGCCCCCAATCTTCTTTTCATGAAGAATGTACAGCTTTTGAACAGATGGATCCCTAAGATCATGAATCCCAAACTGGCCATCAAGTGTTGAATAATAAAGAGTATTTGCGTCAGGCATGTGGAAGTCAGAGATGCCCAAAGGGTTTCTAGGGTCCGAATCAAACACAAATGCTTCAGATGACACGTAACTTTCCAAGTCCAGGCATCGGATAGATCCATCATAAGAGGCGGTATATATTTTCTGTGGTGCATCTGGACTTGTGATAATCTTAGATATTGTTCGTGAATGCGGCTTAAAAGAATAAATTTGAGGCTCCTCTTCATCGTCTTCCGATTTTTCAGTTTTCACTGCATCTGCATCCCAGAGACCTAGCTCGCCAACTTTATCTCCGGCCATAACCAGTTTCTTGTCAACGCTGGGGTGGAACTGCATGTAAAATATACGTTCATTAGTGATTTTAAGACCGGTGGGATCAAACTTTTCATTCAAATTGAGTCCAGACAGCCTCTTTCTAGCCTCTTTTATATCAGGTTTGCTGTCGTTTTCTTCGGCAACATGAAAATAGTCGCCTAACGAAACCTTAGGACCCAAATTAGACAAGATTCCCATTGCAGACTCCCAATCGCCTTTCTTTATTATATCCTTTAGTTTCATTTCTCCCTCCATTCGGTCTCGTTCTCGGTCCCGCTTTTCTTGCTCCAAATCTGGTTGTCCATTCTCAACCTTATCATTATCCCCGATAATATTAATTTCGGCAGCTTTTCCTTCTAATCTCCTCGACTTTCTTCGGGGTGCAGGAGGCGAGGCAGACCGTTTTTTGACGGGAGTACTACGTCGGCTACTTGGTTTACTGGGCCTCTTCTTGTTGGATGATGCAACTTTCCTCACATCGTTTGCCATGCTCTGCCCCATCCCCTCCAACTCCAATTGCCTCAGGAGCTCCTGGTTCCTTCGAATATTAGCCTGCCGTTGTTCTTCTAAACTCATGAATATAGCTTTAGCTGCAAACGCGTTGCTTCACGGTAACAATTAACGCGTGGTTCGGTCCCCCGATACTTAAGCCCTCGTCGCGTTAACAATAGGTTCGAATAATCAATAGTCCACGTTCCTTAAGTATATGAGTGAATTGCTTAGACGATATGGTCTAACGACATGAGATTAAGATGAGGTACTTTTGTTAGCAGAGTATATTGGTCCTGTTTAGTGGCCCGGATGACGAGTTGCTTGACTGCATTAGTCTTAGGCCGGTTGGCTTCGAACATATCTTACATTAGAGATAAACAAGGAGATATGGCCACAGTTAGAGCCAGATTTTAACAGAAGCCTATGCTCGAGGCATAGAGGCAGTCAATTATCACGGAGAAGAATAACATATAAACAATTCAAAGAATCAAGCTAAATGATGAATTTTCTACCTCTCATGATAGACCCATTGCTTTTTACAATTTTACAATGAGGCAATTCTCCCTTTGTGATTCAGTTTTGGTTGACTTTCAGTCCAATCTCGGGAATATATAAATGTAACGCAGTTGTCTATCCTCGATGCGTTTAACCCGACAAATAATTTCCAAGGCACTGTTTAGTCCGATTTATTACTCATTGGTAAAATACCAACGAAGTCTATTATTAGCGAATCTTCAATTTCTTGGTTGACTTCCGGCTGGACAGACTCGATCTTTTGGCACCAGAGGCTATTTGGGACGCTGAATCAGCTTGAGCTAACGCCGCATCGCATAAATCTTGAATGCTCGTGTTCTCCACTGCAGTTTCAATTTCATTCTCATGTTGCGGAGCAGGCTCTTCGGACTCCTGCTTTATTACCTGGGGTTCTTTAGCTTCAGGCCGTGGGACATCAGATGGCTCATAGAGTACCAATTTAGTTTGAGTTTCCTGATGGGTATCTGAATCTGACTCTGAGCTCATGCTACTGCGACCCTGTGGTTGCTGACTATCAGAGATACTTTGTGAAGTTGAATCAGCCAAAGAGTTGGTTGTCACTAACCCTTGTTGCTGTCTGAGGGCTTTCCTTTCTTCTTGCTCCTGTTGGTATTGTTGCTGTTGTACATATAATGGAGTGATGATTGCATTCATCAAATCCCCAGCTTTAGCTTCAAAATAGGACCAGTATTGGTCAAATTCAGCCTCCCTGTCTGCGAAATCTAGGTTGGCCAAGCGCTCAAAATTAGATGGGTTGGTGAAGATGTAGATATAAAGCAAAATCTTTAGCGTTGTTGTGGTTTTAATAGGCTCCAGTAGCGGACTGGTGTCAAGTGAAAGGCGTGGGTTGAGAGGTGGATCCATGTATTCAAAATTGAACATTTCATCAAACCTTTCATATTTCAGGAACGACTGAGCGCTGATTTCTACCACAACGCCTGTATCTTTTAAAGCGGTGGTTATTGAATGACGATTGCATGATAACGTAACGTTACAGACGTGTCGCTGTACCAGAACGGGAATTGGAGCGGTATGATGCATACCCCGTTCGTCTATCAGGTTAAGTGCTGTCGGTTTTCTAGCTGGACCAAACTTTACTGGCTTTCGTTGTGCTACTCTCCATTGAGTCTGGGGGTACCTCTCAAAAACCAGATCCGCCCACGGTCCTGTGTAAAACTCACTGATTTCCTTCCAGAACGGCCGCCTCTTTGTCTCCTTTTCGTTAGTAAGTGCAGAAAGGAATCTATTCAGTGCTGACGTCAGCACGTACGGCAACTTCGTTTTGCATAGCCCGTACGGCCGAGGTGCATACCAATCGTCGACCCAGTGATATATTTCGCACGGAAAACTGTTGAAAACTTCAACTTCGTAAATATTAATGTTGAATAATTTGGTCTCCTCGTTGCAGGAACGGCTAAATAGTTCCATAACCGCCCGTTCGAGCTGCATGTGGTCAATGGGATACCCTTCAGCAATATAGATCCTTTCGTAATCAAACAAGCCTGTATCCTGATGTACCAAAAACAATGCATCCCTACCCTGATTAAAATGCATGTATCCGATATATGCAATGTGTGTCAGGTAACGTCGTTCGTTGGTCTGCATCAACAGCTGGCCCATATAAAGCGTCTTGAACATCATCCGCCTTTGTGACGATTCCATTGGATGCACGGAACGCTCTCGAGCGGCACTAAGGGCATAGCTTGCCTGTTCATCTCCTAAGCCCAACTCTGATTGCAAGCATTTCACTGAGGCCGGAGCCATCCCCTCTACACATTTGGCCAATACTTGGTCAATGCAGTACTGCTCAAGCTTATTTGCAACAGATTCCTCAACTTGCAATCGCAAAAGGCTCAGAGCCTTGCCCACTTCTTGCGCCTCGCCACAAGAACTCAACATCACCCGTACCCCGGCTACGGCCCATAACTTATCTGACGGTGACAAACGAATACAATCCACCTTCTTCCCGTCCTCTGTACCCTCTGTTACAACGTTGAAAAGCCCAAGTGGGGATTCTCTTGCATCATTTTCCTCGTCCTCGTTGTCGTCGTCCCCATCAGGCAACGCTGCCTTCACAGCCCTATGACATACTCGGGAATACACTCCTTGGCCATCATGATCCTTGTGAAGTTCAAAAACAGAAAACGTTCTCCGTATGAACTCCGTCACGTCGTCAATGTCTAACAGCGCTGTATCCTCTACCACTGTCATGTCAACACACTCACCGTCAGTGTAACACTTACCAGTCGTCTAACCCAACTATGCCCCATTTAAGGGCCTCCGTGATCTGTGGCTTAGTTTGGCGGTAGGGAACCGCTGCGCGCGGCCATCCTCACGGAGCCCCAAAGCCCCATGGATCTACCACGTATATTCGGAAGCAGAACAGTTGCAAAACCGACCATTCAGTCAGCTTTATATAGCTCGATTGGGGTATAAAAGTGATTGAGTGTTCGAGGGTGCTTTCACGTTTTGATGTGTCCTCTGGGGAGGGTTCACTTCGTAGCCCGTGCAGGGGTTTGTTTCAACGGTAGGAATCCGGTAATAGCTATTAAAGTACTGGAATTACAAAGGAAGGAAATAGCGCCTAACCAAGTTTTTACTAAGGGTTCTTTACATGTATTTATTAATGACCGTTGCCGTTCTGCAAGTGGCGAGATTTTTGTTCTTCAATGGTGTATCGCTCGCCAAATACACCATCCCGTTGAGCCAATATTTGCAAAGCAATCATCCTGGAATTGAAACGAGCAATATTGAGTGCTCCAACCATAAAGTAGGTGTTTGGAATACCACAGTCTCTGAAGACACTCTTGATCTCCACTTCGTCATCTAATCCCCAAATAGGCTTCATCATCTTGACGTATTCATCACCGAGAATTTCCCTGACCGAGTCTGAAAATCCTGTGTAACCCGTGCAGAATACTACAGAGTCAGGTTTCATAACGTTGCCATCTTTGAAATGGACCTCGTTCTCGGTGAATTTGGCAATTTCGCCGGGCTGAATCTTGATTTTTCCTTCTGCGATTGCTGTAGATGCACCGCTGTTGTAGTAGTAACCACCGTTTCGCTGTAATGAGAGGAATTGGATGCCTGACTTATCTGGTCCAAGGTAGGTTCTAAATCCAACCTTTTTCAAACCGTCAAGAAGCTCTTTATCAAGCTCGGCAACCTGCTGTGCTATTCTCTGATGGTGAAGTTTAACAACGGCCCTTGGACTTGCCTCAGCAGTCCTGTCAACAAAGTTCAGGTTATTATGAGTATCCTCGTTAAAAGTGGATTCCACAAAGTGCTTCATTCCGTGTTTAATAGACATGATGTAGGTTGGTGAACGCTGAAGCATGGTAACATCTGCGCCATTTCTATAACAATCGAAAGATAGATCATGGCCGGATGAACCGGTTCCAATGATAAGGACCTTCTCACCTTTAAACGGTGTTCCTCCTGAGACCTCCGAAGAATGGATAACACGGCCCTTGAAGTTGTCTTGACCGGGGGCCTTTGGTGGGAGCCATGGCTTACCGCCGCCTGTGCCCGTAGACAAGACAACATGAGAGACCGTAAAGGTTCTCTCTTCCCGTCCTTCATGGTTGATTGTTACCGTCCATTGGTTTGACTTTGCATCAAACGAAGTCTTGGTTGGGATAACCTCGGACTGTGTCCACACATTCAACTCTAGGGTCTCTGCGTAATGTTCAAGCCAATGAGCCAGCTTTCCAGCCGATGGGTATTTCGGCCAAGTAGCTGGGAATGGCATGTAGGCCAAATGAAGCCCGTAACATGGATCGTGTAGAGAAAGCGAGCTGTATCTAGTTCTCCAATTGTCGCCAACTCGCTTTTCACGATCAACAATCAAAGGTCTTAGTCCGAATGCCTTCAGATGGGCAGCCGTCTGCAACCCACCGTGTCCAGCTCCAACAATAATCACATCCGGATTTGGGTTTTCAACCTCTTCGGCCCGGATTTCGTCATACGACTTCTGTCCATTGTGAGTACCCTCAACTCTGTTGTGGTTAATCTGTTCAGTATGTCCATGGACCCCGTCTAAGGCAGTGAACATGATGAATGCCTTGTACTCACCATTTTGAGTCTTTACAAGATGGCTGATACCAGTGCAGGGTCCGACCTTGGAAGTGAAGCGGAAGGCAACTAATATGAAGGTCAGGTCTTCATATGGACTGCAAACATTCGAATCTTCAAACTCAGCATCCTTGGCCTCAACTGTAGCCAGCCTGTCTGCGGCGGCCTGTTTGATGTCTGCCTTGCCAATGCTTCGGTAATCATTTGTGAATGCAATCACATCTCTCCAGAAGCCACCAGCTTCTACCAAATCATCAAATTCGTTTGGATCCTTGCTTGCAACCGCCTTGTTGAATTGTTCAACCCAGCGTCGGGCAATACCTTCGGCACCCTCTTTTGTCAGCTCCTGCTTATTGAAGTAGTTCACAGGAAAGGCAGCATAGGGTGTGGCTGCCAATGCATCAATGGAGCTCGTATCGTTTGTCATTATTACAGAAGTTGATGGTGATTGCAAAAAAAAAATCGAACCCTCGCTGGAGATTTATATTATCTTTCATCTGTTATCAACCTTCCCCCACCTTCCCTTAAAGGTAACCAAGCCCATACAACCGAGCCGATATATCGGTTGCGTGCTCTTCGCCTATATACGTATAACCTCGACTTCCTCCACATCTCGGACAAATGAAACTAACAAAAATAAAGTCAGGCCAGGACGCTGGAATGGTCTTCCGTATCACGCATTGTTCTATTTGTCCGGGCCAGGTTTGTACAACTGCTGATGCGTATGCTCACAGCGACCTCCGGCCCGAAGAAGTGGGGCCCCGCATCGAGATTTTTAATGTATGCAGGTTGGGGAAGCGGAAGACTGCTGTATCAGGAAATCAAACTTCATTCAAGCGTGTGAACTCCTCTTAACCGCTGGGGAGAGGCCGGTTACCAGTTGACCCGACAGTTTCTCTCCGGTGGGGGCTCCGGAGACAATTCATATACCCGAAGGCTATTTAAAAGGAGTATAATGCGAAGTATACTTAGGCTACTTTGATTCGCATGGACTAAAGTATGACAGTAACTGAGAAGAAATCGTGTTTGAGAATGGGCGCCGTGGGCGCTGGTCGCATGGGTGCCATTCATATTGAAAATATGCTGGGAATCAGGCATATTGAGGTGGTTGCCATTTGTACTCCGTTTGACCATGAAATAAAGTGGTGTAGAAAGACTGTTCCGGATGCTGTGATTTATAAAGATTACGATGATCTTTTAAAGGACAGTAATGTCGATGCCGTTCTTCTGAGCAGTCCTACCTCCCTACACAAGGAGCAGGTTTATAAGGCATTGGATGCTGGCAAGCATGTGCTTTGTGAGAAACCATTGTCAATGGATCCGGCAGATGCCTGGGATGTGTACAACAAATCGTTGGAACACCCAGACTTGAAAGTGGCCTGCGGTTTCCCGCGAAGGTTTGTTCCAGCATTCCAGGAGGCTGCCAGGCGTATTAGAAACGGCGAATTGGGGGAAATCCTTTCAATGAAGCTTTCGTCATCCGACCTCTATAATCCAAGCGAAGCATTTTCCAATTATATCAAAGTATCGGGTGGCATATTTGTTGATTGTAATATCCACGATATTGACGCCTGTCTCTACTTGCTTGGGGAAGACAAGATACCAGATCGCGCTTTTGCTACTGGGTCTACAAAGGTGTACCCTCAATTTGCAGAGTACGGTGATGTGGATAATGCTCATGGCCTCGTGGAGTTCAAAGATGGCTTTGTCTGTAACATTTATGGCTCTCGAGACAATCGTCACGGCCATCACACCAAGGCCGAAATCTTTGGTTCCAAAGCCAACCTTACTCTACATGGTGAGCCACGTCTGCTGTCAATTGATATCCACGATCACAATGGAACCCGCTTGTTGAACGCAAAAGATCAGATGGAGCTTTTTGGCGAGGCGTACGTCACGGAGCTCAAGGGCTTTAGAGACTGGATTTTGCTCGACAAGGATGTAGGGTTCAACCTCAAGGATGCTGCAAAGGCGGTCGCAATTGGGCAATCCCTCCAGGCATCGGTTCGTTCGCGGCAAATCGTAGACGTAAAGACTCCGGCATAATTATTTTAATGAAATTGTTGCAACCATTTATTCTTCTTCTTATAAATACGTTATGGGGACTCCCTTGCTTAGAGGCCGGTAATAGGGCCGGCTATATAGTTAATCATGGGCTGATATATGCATTAAACGGCATTATCACCGCCAAAAATTATCTTAAATAGGTCGCTGTATTCTGGAACACAAAAGTCAGTCAGAGATTTCATTGACGTGTCCAGCTCAGGTACTGATGGGGAGTGATAAAATGGAAGTTGAGTGTCAAACGGCGAGTTGGACACCCAACTATCGTTGATGCCATTTGGTACAGCCGCTGGCGTGGCTGCTGCGCTGTTGTTGGCTGTATTGTCTAATTGATGCTGCTGTTCCATTAAACGATCAAACATCTTAATCACCCATTGTGCGTGGTCCCAGCAACCTTCACCTTGTGATAACACCATTTTGCAGATTTGCAGCTGCATGGAAGAAGCCTCCGGGTTCGAACTCATATGTGACCTCGTATCGATAGCCAGAATGACCATTGCCATGAAAAAGCTGCCATACACGTCTTGTGGAACCGTGATCATAGATTTCATAGAAAGCTTTGAAGCAGCCATGGCGATTTCACTGGCTGACTCTAATGATTTGTCCAACGAACAGTCTTCTGCAGAAGTCGTGTCGGACGTGCGTGGTCGGAATATGTAAAGGGTAACATGGTGGTAGAGGATTCGAAGACAGATAGCAAATATCGACTCCTTGCAAAGGTCCCAGTCAACCTGTGACGGTAATTCTGACCTCCATGCCAGCAATTGTTGATACTGTGACGAGTTCAGAGCTGAAGACCGAGGAGCATTTGGATCGCACCGAGCCATAAACACATGATGGAGCATTCTGGTGAGTTTGGATACCTCCATATGGTAATACGATTGTTCGACGTCCCTATGGCCAAAAATCGGACCACCAGGATCTTCATCAGCGGCAGCAAAGTCGTCGAGAGTAAGCTTCTCAACGTCACATCGTTCCAAGGTCACTCTGGGTGGCCGACCAAAGGTTAAAGAAGTCATGATATCACGGTTACACAGTGTCCACCACATGATGCGTAGATGAGATTTGTCACTGGCGGACATATCCGTTCCTTTGGTCGATCGATGCATTCCCAAGTCCTCAGCAATGCTAAAGGCGACCCCTAGCCACGTTCTAGGGTTCCACACGTCGTTCGGCTTGCCCGCCCAGAAGGAGAGCAGGATGCAGGATTGCAGGGCAATCAGTTTGTCCTTTTCGTAGTTGCAATCAAAAAGATTTTTGGCCTTCATATAAAAGGCATATTTTGCTTGCTTTCGCGAGGTGAAGTCCGCTTCGAAAATTGCAGACATGGGACAGTGGTACGATGCAGCGAAGCATATCGAGTGAATCAATAAATATGATAATGTATGATCCTCGTAATGCTGTGCAAACCAGACTCGGTTTATAATGGGGTTGAAGGGGTGGACGTTTTCAAAATAATAACGGAAAAGCGTTTCCAATGCAGATTTCTTGGGTAACTTAAAACAGCCCTTTTGCTCTAATGCTCTTATCCCAGGGTCTACGTCCGGCGAATTGCTTGGGTTACTGCTCACGCTTTCACCATTGTCAACCCCGTTTATTTGAATATGACCTGAGCTTTTCAAGCTCCTCAATAAGGTAGTCAGAGGCGACGATTCTCCCAAGAACGTCAGTGAACTTTTCTGGATCTTGGACTTCTTTTTCTTCAAGAAATATTCTACCACACATTCCCAGGATTCACCTCCATCGTCATCCTGTCCAGAAGAACCAAGGCTGCTGCTCGAGGTGCTAGAATATTGCGCCGGCGATTGTACACTAGTACGAGTCCCTGGAAGCTCCACGGCTGTAATATTCTGGGATCTAGATAACTCTTTAGAGTCCTCCCCGTCACAAGCCTTAGGCACTGGCTCCTCTTGCTTGTGAGAGTTCTCAAACGACAGCTCATTCTCAACTACCTGCTGCTGCTGAAGTTGCTGCCTTCGCCGCTGCCATTCCTTTCGATCGTAAGTGCCTCTTCGACTAGGAAACGTACTGCAGTCAGTTATTCCTCGTTTTTTACACCTGTTGCACGGTGGTCCGGTTACCGTGATGTCGCATCTGACCTTGGATGCATGGCACGCATAACACGCCTTTGCAGACCTGCTCTTCTTGGTCACCTTTTGCATATCCACAAATCTGTTGTCACAGAAGGGGTCTACGGAGACATATATAATTGAAGGTTTATCCGAAGTGGGTTTGACTTCCGAATACAGCAACTGGTCCTCGCGCCCCCACAGGGTCTTTTACCGGGCGGAACTCGTCCGCCGATATGCGGGGAAATAAACTGGTTTTTGACCTCCATAAACGGCTTTTTTCACGAATGCCCAATCCACATTCCTGTCATTTACTGCGTTAACTGTGTGTGGATGATGGACTCTGTGTGGCAGAATTGGTAATTCGTGGACTTTTGATCATTATATCTTGAGGTTCCCGGTCCTATTATTCTTCTGTATCGTTCTGGATACTGCAAGGATTACTACGTATCAATAATAGTTCACTTACGCCCAGAATTTAATGGGTTGGCTCGTACAAACACCAGCTTTTAATTAGCAATGTTCATAAGATGCTACAAATTTTTCAAGACGACGAGGCTACACAACTCATAACTATGCTAACAGACCAAAGGATATCCACAGATTATGGCATTGCATTGCCAACCTGACCAAAAGAGAGGCCACACTTGGTCTTTGATTATTGATTATTGATCAAGACCATATGCTGATTAGTGGCCTGGTCGGTCTGTCGGGAGTCGGGACAAGACTCACACCAACGCCATGTCCAACATACTTGAAGTTTTTAATCCGCCAGACGGAAGCAAGACACAGCCTCCTAAGACTGACAAGCAATGTGTTCCATGCCTGTTGACTAGTTCAGCTGTGATGATTCTCGGTGGTTCGTATATGGCAAGTGGCCAAATATTTACATCTTCCAAGGAAAATCCTCTGCCAAAAGCCGCAACTCCGGCGTGGCGAAATACTGTACGAGCTGGCGGCGTAGCTGTGGTCCTCTTTGGAATAATGCGAGGCGTAGAGGGTATCATGATCGGAACTGGGGAGAAGTTTAATTGATTTGTATATATATATATATATATATATCTCTTATTAGAATTTTTTTTCTAGCTATATATGCTTTCGGATAATCTTCACACATGATGTCTAATGGAGTAGATATCTTGCTTGTTCCAGAAAAAGACATCTTGTGACTCCTTCTCTTTCGTGACGTTGACGGCATAACAAAACTTGAAGTATTCCAATTTTGGCTGTAAATTGATTAGGTCGTGTGCATAAGCTTTGATGGCTTTTTCCTCCGACTCACTAACCCTCGGAATAGCCACGTAGTCAATTATTCCAATCATCAATAGCAATTCCTTCAAGTTGGGGATCTTTTTCAGACGGTCAATTGTCTTGGTAGTGATATCAAGTGGGCTAGAGTTTGGTGTGAAAATATCAACTCGAGATTCAGATATCGAGCTTGTTTCTAGTTCCGGCAGATTTAGGATCTGCAAGGTGGACCATTTACGGGCAATGATGGAAAACCAGCGCAGTTGTTTGAGATATGGCTTGACGTTTTCGGGTCCCCCGAACCCATCAGTCAGAATTAGCTCTTCTAGTTTGGGGAACTCCAAATAATCCGATACCTTGTATGGACACTCCAATATACAGCATGATTTCATTGATGGGCATATGATCTTTCGGCCGCCGAACTTTAAGCGACAGTTAGACAAAGATATCCCGTCCAACTTGGAGGAAGCGTCAAGAAATTGATCTTTTGCCGTGGTAACAGCAATCTCTTCTAACATCAGCATTTCAAGAGGAGGACATTGAGCTGCAAACTTTTCCACCTCTTCAAGATCAAGCACATAGTCACGAAAGGCGTCTTTAAGCGAGAGATTTGTAAGCTTGCCGTCTTTTCCCCCGGTATATTTTATCCAGTTGAATGGCTTAACGCCTGGTCGCATAGACGTCAACTCTAATCTTTCGACCTTTTTCCCAATATTAAGCGGTTTTTTAATTTCACCTTGCTCATCATCAACGTTTATTCCTCTGCCATCCATGGGCCTTAATATTAGTTTTATCCCTTCTACACAAGGTGATCCCTCTAATTTCTTCAAAAGCTTATGAGTTTTTGGATGTGTCACAGTCAAAGGCCAGGATATATCAAATTCCTTAACTTTAGCACCTAATCTTTCAATCATATCTAACAAAGTAAAGGGCAAGTTCATCCGATACTCATGCGCCGCAGTCGCCACAAGTGCTGCCTGCTCCACTGGTACATCCTCAGGTACCACCATTTCACTCCCGTTCATAACGACCTTATCTACCCGGGACAGCCAAAAGTCCCGTTCTCGGCCTTCATCTTTCAACCACCCTTCGAAATCTGTGACCGCTGTTGGATAGCACTGTTCAACTCGTATCTCCACAATTCGCATGATCTTGGCGCAGATAACAAGAATACTGGTACGCAACCGTCTACTCTCTCTAACCACACGGTCCAAACGCTTGCATACCAAACGCAATTTGAACAGGGCCTCCAAGTCGCAGTATTCTGCGACACAATTAAGCACTTTATCCGGAAGACTCAAAACCCCCTTATCAACAAGTTTAAGTTGTTCCAGCTCTGTTGTTGTTTCGGTAATCATATTGCTTGAACTCTAGTTATGTGGCAACCTCTCTATATATACTTCTGCCGATGCCTCAAAATGCCGCATTGCGGGCGAGAACAAGCGCCACACGAGAGTTTTGAGGTCCACTGCATGTGTCCTTTTACAGCCTTGATAAACGACGTACGCTATGCGCATATGGAATCCTCAAGTTTTCAATATTTTCTCCACTGATAAACACGCGTCTATATATATGTACTGATATTTATATTTATTTGTTTTGATGTACATATGCATGGGGCCCTGATTGAAGCCGTCAACATGAGAATCGAGTCTACTAACGTCAGATATATTCCACTTACTCTTCATATACGTTTGAATCCACCTTCCGTTCAAGTAGTTACAAGTTTAACCTCACATCTACCCTAGACGAACTCGCAGTGTTGATGGGTGATCGCTGGGAGGCACGTAGGATGGCGGCTCAAAAAATTGAGCAATAACCTCAAGGCAAAGGCCTAATTAGAAAGCCCTCAACAATATTCCAATCTCTGCTACAGAACACCTACTCAGACCAGTAATTTCAATGGTTTGACCATTTTCGTTGAATTGGTGGATGACCCCCTGAGTTGGGAGTGCAGGTCGCGCCTCTACATCGATCTCCGACGGCAGCCGACAGGAAGATAGACTTGCAATCGAATGAGATGGTTCTGCAGTTCATTTTGATCCAGAACAGACAGGGAAAGACCCGCTTGGCAAAGTGGTATTCGGCCTATGAGGACGCCGAAAAGGTCAAACTAAAAGGAGAGGTTCACAGGCTGGTTGCGTCCCGCGACCAGAAGTTCCAAAGCAATTTCGTCGAGTTCCAAAACTACAAAATAGTCTACCGGCGGTATGCAGGTCTGTTCTTCTGTGCCTGTATAGATGAAAGCGATAACGAGCTATTTTATCTGGAAGCAATACACCTGTTTGTCGAAATTTTGGACACCTTTTTCGGCAACGTGTGTGAACTAGACATTGTCTTTAACTTTTACAAAGTGTACGCCATTCTGGACGAGGTCTTTTTGGCCGGCGAAATCGAGGAGACCAGCAAACAAGTGGTGTTGGACAGAGTTGAGGAATTCGAAAAGTTGGACTAACTGCTTTCAACCATCTTCCGTTTGTATATTATTTATGAATCAAACTAAGCATACAGTGTCGTAATTCCGGCAATCTCTCTTGTTTCAATGGGATTACAGCAAAATGTCATCAGGTTCATCAGGTTCTTCGCCCCAGTCAGGCCTAATCGGTCAATGATCACTGGGTTAGGGTTTCACTGGGGGGGTAGATATATGTGAGTGGCCGGGTAATTTACGCGTGTTGGTGCTAAAATAGAGGCGAACATATTGCGTTGATAGATCAAACTGCATACAACGCGACGACGATGAGTGCGAGCACGTATGATGGGATTTATTTGAACCAGTCTCGATATCCTGGACGAATGAGGATCATCGAGTCTGGCCTCGGTTGGAAGCCGTCAGAAAAAAGCCAGGGAGGAAGTGCCAAAGCCGAACAACAAGTATTTACAATTCCCTCGGAGGAAATTCTGGCAGCGCATTGGAGCCGAGCCAGTCGAGGATACGAACTAAGGGTACAAACGAAGAACAATGGTGTGTCACAGTTTGATGGGTTTGATGGTGAAGATCAGAATTCATTGAAAAACGCGTTGAAAAACCACCTGGATGTGGCTATGGAGGTGCGTGAACACTCGGTCAAAGGATGGAATTGGGGCCGGACAGATTTCGAGCGTTCTGAGCTTGTATTCAATGTATCCGGAAAGCCCGCTTTTGAAGTGGCCTACAAGGATGTGACCAATTCCAATGTCGTGGGTAAAAACGAAGTGGCTGTTGAGTTCGACCTGCAGCAACCGAACGAAAGGACAAAGGCCGGTGATGAGCTCGTTGAAATGCGATTTTATGTCCCAGGCACTGTTCCAAAGAATGAAGACGAAAGCGAAGAAGACCAAAAGAAGGAAGAGAATGGGGAAGCCGATGAAGAAGTCGAGGAGCAAAATGCTGCCCAAGTGTTCTCGGATTCTCTGAAGGATAAAGCTGACATTGGAGTCGTGGCTGGCGAAGCCATTGTCTCGTTCTCGGACATTCTCTTCCTTACTCCGAGAGGTCGTTATGACATTGACATGTACCAAAACTCCTTCCGACTACGTGGTAAGACTTACGATTACAAGATCCAATATGATAACATTCAGCGACTATTTTTGCTGCCCAAGCCTGATGAAATCCACAATATCCTTATTATTCAGCTTGATCCGCCTTTGCGTCAAGGTCAGACGCGCTATCATTTCCTCATTGTCCAGTTTCTCAAGGAGGAGGAGATTGAGGTCGAACTTAATGTGGAGGATAAAGAATTTGAGGAGAAGTATGCAGACAAGTTGAAGAAGAAGTATGATGAAGCAGCTCACCAGGTTGTTGGCCAGGTTTTCAAAGGCCTCACAGGCAAAAAGGTGGTTTTCCCCGGTGCATTCCAGAGTTCTCACGAACAGGCAGGTGTCAGCTGTTCACTGAAGGCCAGCGAAGGCTATATTTATCCATTGGAACGTTGCTTCTTCTTCCTCCCGAAACCCACGCTTTATATTCCATTGGTGGATATTTCGCACGTCACATTTTCTCGTATTTCTGGCTCTGTTTCTTCTTCACGAACATTTGACATGACCATTACTCTCAAGAACAACCGCGGAGAGCACCAGTTCTCCAACATCGATAGAGAGGAACAACGCGGGCTGGAGGACTATATCAAGGCTAAAGGAATCAAACTACGTGACGACATGGCTGAGGAACAAAAGAGACTCAATGCAGCTCTTGCCAAAGAAGGCGATTCAGATTCAGATGTTGACATGGAAGAACCTGATCGTGGATCTGCTGGCGAAGACGAAGAAAGTGTCGATGAAGACTTCGAAGATGAAGAAGAAAGCGATGTTGCCGAGGAGTTTGATTCCGCACATGAGTCAAGTGGAAGCGACGATGAGGGCGAAGCTGGGTCTGACAATGGTGGCGACAGTGAGGAAGAGTCCAGATTAAAGAAAAAGATCAAGAAGTAAGACGGTTGTATTTGAGCATTAGTAATTGTAATTTAAATTGTCCACCTAATGTACATCTACAAAGATTATTATCTAGTGCAGTCCTCAGTTAATATGCCTGAGTCTATCCGTAGTATTTGTGTTATCTATGCCGTAATGCGCCCAGCTATATGTCAAACTTCGTTTCTGGAAAGGGTATTAAAAATTCGTCAACATTTCCCCACCACTCGCTACCGTGACGAAGGTACCAGTCTTTGGTAATTCGCAAACCACGGTCAAAGTCAACTTTGGCCTGCCAGCCAAGTCGTGCGATCTTCTGGGAGTCAATTGCATACCGAAGATCATTAAACAGTCGATCTCTAGTGAAATCAACATGCTTGGTAATAATTTCGGGATCAGATGGATCAAGATCAAATGTTCGAAGAATATGTTTACAAACATCCAAATTAGACAACTCATTGTGAGTCCCCGCATTATAAATGTTTCCAACTTCGCCCTTATGCAGGACTGTGTCAATGGCATCTACAGCATCGGACGCGTAGAGATAACGCCTTGTATTCTTTCCATCTCCATGCAAAACGCATTTCTGACCACGACTTAGCAGGGTGATGAATTTAGGAATCACTTTCTCCGGAAATTGATGAGGTCCATAGACGTTATTGCAACGAACGACCATACAGGGGACATTAAAGCTTTTCAAATACGCACTGATCAGCATGTCACTCGAGGCTTTTGACGCTGAGTATGGATTGGTAGGGACTAGAATTGATGATTCTAACAAGTCCTTTTCTCCATTCTTTACCTCACCGTATACCTCATCAGTCGACATATGGACAACTTTTCGAACACTAAAATCCTTGCAGGCTTCTAAAACCACCTGTGTCCCCATAACGTTTGTATGGGTAAAAATATAGGGATTCCCAAAGGAATGTTCAACATGGCTCTCGGCAGCCAAGTGGATGACCGTGTCGATTTCTTGTTCTTCAAATACCTTGTAGACATCATCCTTTTTAGTAATGTCTCCTCGAATAAAGACAAAGTTGGGCCTGTCCTTTAACATCTCAATGTTCCGTACGGAAGAGCAATAGCCCAATTTATCAAGGCAGACGACCCGATATGATGGGTAGTTGACTACCAAATGACGAACTAGCCATGATGCGATAAATCCTGCACCCCCAGTAACCAGGATATTCTTGATTGTCGCATCAGACTCAAATCGTGTCGTCCCCGTCAGTATATTACTGGTCATGCCTCCAACTCTGTCGAAGTTGGATAAGAAGCATCTCCGTCGGAAAAATCTCCCGATCGCTATTCATCCGGAAACCTAACCCAGAAGAATAGAAATTGGCAGAGACTAGTTTTTAATTACGCTGCTAATACATATGTTTAAGGAATGCGTTGGAATGATTTTGCCCTAAATAAAGTTCCTCTAATCGATTAACAGCCATTCAGCCACGATAAGTCGTTGGGTCCCAGTCAAACACTTCATAGGCATTAGGGTCGCCGAGAGATTCAAAGTCCTCCTTGTCGAGTTCAAAATTGTAGACCTCAAGGTTCGACTTCAATCGTGCAATGGTCTTTGTCTTAGGGATGGGAATATATCCTTTTTGCAAGCTCCAGCGGATGAGGATCTGTCCGACATCTTTATTATATTTCTTTGCCAACGCCTTGAGTGTAGGGTCATTGAGCTTATGGCCCTGTGTAAGCGGAGAATAACCCTCCATAAGAATTCCTTCGTTGCGACAAAACTCGGCAATGTCGTTACGCTGAAGCCATGGACTCAATTCACATTGATTAACCACTGGACGATATTTGAGTTCATCCCACTCGAGCAGCTCCTTTAGATGATGGATTCCATAGTTGGAAACGCCAATCTCCTTGACTTTGCCCTCATCGACCGCTTCCTGGAGTGCTTTGTATGTGCCAAGACGAAGCTTGCGGTTGGTTTGCGGAGAATGAATCAAAAAGAGATCAATGTGACCCAGAGCCTTGACCTTTTGCAAGCTCTCGTCAATTGAACGCTTTGCTGTCTCATACCCCTGCTGGCTATCAAGAAGTTTCGTGGCATAAATAACGTCTTCACGCTTGTTATTTTCAGGATCTTCTTTAAGCCACTTGGCAATTCCATCGCCAACTCCTTTCTCATTGTGATACATGACTGCACTGTCAATTAAACGAAAACCAGCCTTCAGGGCTTCGTAAGTCACCTTATCGGGAGGGGAGATAAGATATGTGCCCAATCCCATTGAGGGAATAGCTCGCCCCGAGGCAAGTTTATAGCTCGTAGGAACTGACATGATACTCCTATTTCCAAGTGGCAATTGTGGTCCAGCAAATGGAAAGGGAATCGGAGCCCTTTTATAATGCCCCGATAACAGCGTGGGGTCTGCTTGTGGGATGTTTGCTTTGGTCCGAAGTCCGCAGTCAAGCCTTACGCGACTGTGCCACGCGCCGCGATTTTTCAGATATAACAGATAGGCATTAACCAGATACATTCTGTTGTTTATTCATGGCTAGGCCTAAACAACAGCAGAAAAGGGCTCCAAAGAGTACGCTGTTGAACTACTTTCCCGTTGGTCCTGGTCGCACGAGTTTTGCAACGGACAATGACCCATCGTTGGTTGATTTAGTGTCTGACGATTCCTCTGAAGAAGAAAGTAAACCGAAGCGGCCCCCGAAACGCCATCTAACGGCAGTCAAAAAGAGTGACAGTAGTAGTCTCAATGGCCCTTCTGCTAAACGTTCCAAGACTGTTAGTTCAGCTGTTCCGATCAAGTCAAACGATGTGCAATCGTCTGAATCTAGTTTACAATGGGTGGATCTGTACAAACCGTCGACAAGCTCTGAGGTTGCTCTGCATGCCAAGCGAAGACAGGAGGTAGAAGAAACATTAGCATTGATGAGAAGGCGGGCTCCCAATGCCCCACGGTTATTGATATTATCAGGTCCAGCAGGATGCTCCAAAACCGCAATTGTCCGGACTTTATATACCGAATTGGGGTTCACTCGGCTGATCGAATATGAGACGCCATCTACTGGTACCGAAGATATAGGACTTGTGAATTCTTTTGAGGACTTCCTTGATGGGGTGCGTTATCGAGGTGGAACCGATGGATTGCTGGTACTTGTAGAGGACCTACCAAACATATCGCATCACGAAACGAAACAAGCATTTATCAAGGCATTGATGCAATGGCTAAACTATTCGCAGCCTAACCTACCCCCCTTAGTACTTATCATGACTGAAATTGAAACTGCATCGGAGAATAAGAACTACTTTTCGAGCGATGCCATAGTAGTTGAACGAATATTCCCCAAACCAATATTATTGCATCCCCGAGTGAAACGGATAAAATTTCTTCCAATAAACATGACACTAATTTCCAAAACTCTTAGATCGATTGTACAAAAGGAACACGTTAGATTCGCCAAATTACCAAAAAGAGAAGTAGATGGGGCCGTCAAGGCCCTTGCAGAGCTTGGAGATATTCGCTCTGCAATCAGTGGGCTGGAGTTCTGGGCACGTTGGCGGCCAAAGACGAATAAGCTAATTCCATTTGGACGGGAGAGTCAGCTCGGATTATTTCACGCAATCGGCCGAATCGTCCATGGGAGCCACAAAGATAAGAAGGGCAATCCAGTACAAGGAGATGGTGCTATCGTTGAATCGGTTTTGGCAGACTGGGGGCTTAATAATTATGACAGTTCGGTCAATTTGTCCATTGCTGAGAATTACACCAGTGCCCATTCTTCAAGAACAAGCATTGGAGGATTAGATGCATGTGCCGATGTCCTCAGTCTAGCTGACACCCTTATCCCCAACGGTCTTTCTCAGCTGAGTACTGATATTGCTGCTAGGGGTGTTCGAACGAGCTTGCGAAATGCGACTGAAATAACCATGTTGCCGAAGGTACATCGACCGTTGGTGTACCCACGATATTGGAAGGCGATGCGAGAACGGCGGAATGTAATAAACGAGATGCAAAACTACGAGCTTCGAAGCTGCTCGCAAAACGGGACGAAGCTATTACCTCAAGACATAATTCTCCTTCATGGGTTTTACGATATGCTAATCCAAAAGAAAAAGCGATTAGGGGGACGAATATGGTCTAGTGCAGGTCCCAGTTCGCAAGGAGAATGGGACATCGAAAGTGAGGACGATGAAGAGAACTACATCCGAGAGTTGCCGACGTTTGCTCTTTCTGCTGGACCAGAACTCTCGGATGAAATTGAAGATTCCGACTCAAGTTAATGATGATACGTACTACTAACTAATATCTTACATTCCAAAATGTAATACCGCCAGATCGACCTGCGATTTGGGAAACAAGAGATCTCATTACAGTATTTTACGAAGGATAAACTAATTGGAGGATTCGGCTATGGCATTTTCAAAAAACTTGGGATCTTCCTCGATGCTTTCCTTGATGATATCGAGTCCACCTTGTAGTTCACCATTAATGTAGAGCTGAGGAAAGGTGGGCCAATCGGAGAACTTCTTCAAGCCTTCTCTGACGGCATTGTCCTTCAAAATATCGAAAAACCCAAATCTAACTTGATGCTCTCGCAAAATACCCACCATTTGCCGGGAAAATCCGCAGTTAGGAGAAGCAGGGGTACCCTTCATAAACAGCATAACCGGAGCTGCTTTCACGAGCTTGCTCAATCTATTGTTCAGCTCTTCCTCGGTTTCCTCCTCTTCTTCCTGCGCTGATTCGTTCGCGGTGGAGTCCTTTTTCTCTGCTGTTGGAGCATTGCCTGTGCTGGAAGATCCGTTGGCCGTTGACGAAGAGATCAGAGATCGAATGGTATTGGCAAGCTCTTTTGGATCGGCTCCAGAAAGCTCCTTTAAAATGGTAGAATCCCGCAATAGAACAAAATATGGCACAGCAGAAACATCGAACGATTCAGAAATTTCTGGGAAGTCATCAGCATTAACAGAGAGAAATAGTGAAGTCGTATATACAGAGGACAATGATTCAAAAACCTGGTTCATCTGCTTGCATGGCTCGGCCCACGGAGTGTGAAAGTATAGGGCTACCAATGTCGATGGCGCCACCGAAGTTGTTAGCTCAGTGAAATGTGAATCACTTTTGATCTCTACTACAGCCATTCTCGTTATACAGTAAGTGCTGGCTCTGGTCAATACAATAAAACCCTTGGCTGAGTAAAGCTGCTTTCAAACGAGTAATTCGAATGGTAGTTTAAAATACATGGTCCCTACACTACCCGCGCAGGTCGCGTAACAGGCACGTGAGCTTATCTGATTTTTTTTTTTTTTAACCAACTTATAAGAAAAAGGAGAGCAAAGAATTACTCATAGTTAAAGGGTAATAGAACTTCAAGAAGTAGTAATTGGTTGTATTTGCAGAGTTGCGTTTGTTCTGTGCTTTTTTTCTGGCGATAGTTATCAGTTACAAGCGTTGCGCTCAGAATTAAGCGAAAGATGGACCGTCGGTAGAAAACTATTGAAAAAGAATTGCCTATTATTAACGAGACGGCCATACCCGACATCGATAGGCCATTTTTGCTGGTTGATTGGCCAATTCATCCAGGTTTACTCCACTTTCAACCTGCGAGTCTGGTTTTCTACGTTGGCCGGCGGGCTGCCGTCGGGCAATAGACAGCAAAAATGTCCATCAGATAACCCTGTGCAATCTTATCTGATCTGGAGACACTGGGGGTTTACTCATAATGGAGTTGGCTTTGCATTTGACAGTGTACCACATGGCATGTGTAACTCCACTATCATCCAAAGATTAGCAATGGTTGATTTAATAGAGGACCCGGAAAGAGGGCGAGCTATATATGCGGTTTGTACCAAAAAAAAAAAAAAAAAAAAAAAAAAATAGAAACACTGCGTCAACAGATGCCATCTGTTTTTCTGCTGTCCCGAATCAACAATTTACCATATTGTTTATTACCAGAAAAGTCAATATAAATAATAGCTAAGACATTTGCTGAAGGACTTTGCGCTCACGCTCGGCTCTGATTTTCTTACTTCTAGCAACGGCAGAGAGCTTATGGCCTTCCTTCGATTCTGTATCAGCATTCGTAAGCGCCTCTCGTAATTCTGATGTATCAAAAGTGTCAGAGGAAAGCTCATAGGATGAAGCCTTAACAGTTTCTTGAATAAAGCTATTGTTGGCAATGTGGGTGTGAATTCCCGGTCCATAGAGCCATTTATACATTTGAATGAGTAATAGCTTGTTCCAAGAGTCAACCGAAAGGGATTTCGATCTAGAAAGACGCAGGTGAGTGATTATAAGATCTTCAGGAGTCAATGACCTTCTCGACGACTTGGAGGAAAAGAGCTCAATAGTTTTCATCACATCTTTAAACAAAGACTTTTGCTCACGCTTGTCTTTCTTTCCAAGTTTCTTTGAGGATTGAGATGCAAGTTCCTTTAACGTGGCGTATAGCTCATCGTAGTCCACCAGCTCAATATGGTCCAACTCGTCTTCATCATCATCATCGCCGTCTTCTTTATAATTGTAGATTTGGAAATACAGAGCAATTACTTTACCTGCTGCCAACTTCACATCAGTTGAAGGATGGTCCAAGAAGCTAATCAAGACACGTATATGGTCATCAATCACGTGGCCCGGAGTTGGTATGAGCGTTGTCAATAGCCCAATCGACAGCAACAATGCACTTGTGACAGGTGCTTCGTCAGATTCTAACTCATCGGCATATTCCACCAAATCGGTAATAACAGAATCGGCATTGTAAGCGCCGCTTCCAAAGAGCATAAAATATTGTAACAAGCAATAAGAATATACCATATTGGTCTTGACAGAATTTTGTGCTGGCCCCTTCCTGTGGGTAATGGAGGACCAGATCTTAGGAAGAATGTCAGTGATCAGCTCTAGATCAATCTCACTGTCCTCACATGCAGAAACAATGCAAAGTGCTTGCAGAGAAAGCATAGACTCCAAATCGGAACGGGAGTTTTTGTACGCCTTGACTAAAAGGTCCATCAACTTATCGGAAATCTTGTTTGGATCGTACTTCTGAGTGATGTCAGAAAGTATCAACAACAAAGCTCCCTCTCTGGCTTCTAACGAGCTCAGTCGTCTATCATTCTCTAGGATCTCCATGCATTCAGAAAATTTATCCTTTGGCTTGCCACTATGAACCTTTCCGTCCTCTTCCTCAGATTGCAATTGAGACAAGCTGTTAGCAAGCTCATCTGCCTGACTGAAAAGGTCAACGTTACTATTGTTTGCAGTGTATTCGTCCTCGTCATCACTATGGAACCTCGAACCCAAGCGTGATGAGCTCCTGGACCCTGGTTTACTGTTCTGTCTCGAACTAGAACGCGACGTAGGACGGCTCTTGGTCTCAGGACTCGTCACACCAGAGCTTCCTTTCTTCGCAGCAGCAGCAGCCTGTTGAATTCTTCGCTGTAAATCTGACATGTTTCTTTGTCAACCAGCCAACCCCAGTTATTGCGCTTGCGCTCTTTTTGTCAGATGTGAGGCTGGCCTGGTCACCCGATCCGCGCCGCGAACCCTAACATCCAGCACGCATGGCAGGGTCCTATTTTTCAACGGCGGAGTGAGTTTCCATTCGACATATTCATTGTACCATTTGTCAATTGAGGTAGAGACATATAGTTTTCATTGCTGGGAGAACAACAAACTCCTTGAATAAATGGATAGGCTAGAAAATGATAATTACAAAGTACTAATGACAGGTTATTTTTGTTGCGGCGGATCCACTCTAAGTGCATCCTTCAGATTAATTTCTCCTGATCCTCGCTTCAATGGCTGTTGTTGGGTAGGGCTTGGTTTCCAGCCAATCATGTAAATAACTCTAAAGGTCGCAGGTAGGGTTCCGTCAGAGTCGCCGTGCATTGATCGATAGATTGCATCAGCAGCGAAAAGGAGATCTCGTGAAATTGAGTGTGGACGCATTAAGACGGCATTGGATTCACCCATTGCCTGAAGATCTTTCATGAGAGAAAAGATATCTGGGTAGTTTACAATAATGTCGTCGACATCAACTGTGAGTAGATTGAACTTGGCACGTTGCATTAAACCTCCGATATCTTTGACGTCAGCCAGGGGTGACAATCTAGGGGACATGCCTCCGTAACGTTCCATTTCCGCTAGCTGGAGGGATGTTCTAAGTTCAAAAAGCGTGTCTCCGCCAATCATTGCCCCCATAAACATACCATCTGGAATTAAGATATCCTGTATTCTGTTTAGTACACCTGGAAGATCGTTAATCCAATGCATGCTCATACTAGAAATGACGGCATCAAAGGAATTTGATGGAAACTTGGTCGCATTAAGATTCTCTTCATCGTCTACCACCCTTTCTAAGTCCATCTTGCGATTGAAGTCAAATTGATTTGGATCTGAATCGCGATACAAAAGATTTTCGGAATGGTCGACCATGGTAATCTTTCCAAGTCGACTCTGAATCAGTTCACTATCTGGAGTATTTGGATCGCAAATGACTCGTTCCAGGTTTCCAGCTCCTGAGCCGAGGTTTAAAACATTTGGAAAACGTCTGGATATAAATGCTAATCGTTCTGTCGTTCGTAATGCAATTTCATCTTTCAAGTATTCGACTTCACGGGATTGCTCCGAGTGTTTTCCAGCTCGCTGTCGTTGAATTCGCTTAACTTTACGGTCGAAAACCTCAAAAGCAGGGCTCGAGGACACGCAGCGGGCAACCATATAAGGAGCCACTGTTCTTTTGGTCGCTATCTTTGGTAATAAACCGATCATATTCTTTGGTGGCCGAAGTGTCAGAAAACCGTTTTCTGCTTGGGACGATCCCCGAACTTACAACTGCAACACCCAAAATTTCAGAGCACTAGTCAAATGCTTCTAAAATGGACTATACAGTGTCGTAGATTTGGCACATCAAGGGCAGTGTTGAGCAAAGACTTTACAAACACCTATGTGACCGGAAGCCTTAAAAAGTATTTCCATTTGAGACAATTCGATCAAGCAATGAGGTTGGCAAAACGATTGGAAACAGCTCGTTGGATTCCTTCACCACAGCAGATGGACTATCTAGTGTCAATTTTGGCCGAGATGGATGACTCGAAAGCCACAGGGGCATGTATGCTAAATGTGTTGAATGTAATCTCGGAAAGAAAGCTGAAGGTTAGCGCACATACAATACGGCGCTTAAAATGGGAATTTCGGAAATGTGAAGACCCTTTTATAAGGAGAGCTGCTCAAGAATTATTGTACGAGAATAAAAGGATACCGCATGATTTATATGGGAGAGAGCTGGAGAGATCAAGCTATTCGGCGGATTTGATCGGGGGATACTTAACAGCTTCAGAAGTTGATCAGGCTTATGCGAAGTATGTGGAGCTGAAGAAGAATTGTAGCCTGAACGACGCTGTTCCATTTAACGACTTGGCGTACAAACTCCTTGTTCACCATGGAGCCGTTGTTGAAGCAAAGG
>JAJMBO010000090.1:0-56865 GCA_030585065.1 Blastobotrys persicus
GATCCCGATGCCACTGGCATCCCGGAATATCCGGAAAGTGTTTGCCTTGTTCTACTTGTTCTCTTCTTTGTTCTCTTTGTTCTCTTCTTTGTTTTCTTCTGTTCTTTGTATCCACTTTGATCTCAGTTCCCTTTTCAGGCAACTGGTATACTAGCCACTTCCAAGCCACATTAGCCATTATAGCCACATCGGCCCGATCCTGATCTGTTACATGAAAAATTTTGTCACGGCACCTACCTAAGCGGCTGGGATATACAGATCACGTGACGCTGATCACGTGAACGGTCGCTGTTTTTTGGTGTCCCGAAATGGGAGGATTGCGTGCGACTTGCGCGGGATGGGGACATAATCTACGTCGGAGCACAAAACCGGAGCACAATCCATGGTGCTTCGTCTGGTACAAAAGCTTACTCCGGGAATTTTAAGCCCAGTTACAAACGCTTTAAAAATGTCTACTTCGCACGGACCTGTTTCTCCTACACTGAAGGTGCCTGAGGGTGCTGAAATTGCCACGGTTGCTGCTGGCTGCTTTTGGGGTACCGAACATATCTACAGGAAATACTTTGGTAATGGCAAGGGACTGATCGATGCCAAGGTCGGCTACACTGGAGGCCAGACCACTGATCCTACCTATCAGGCTGTCTGTGGCCACAGCACAGGTCATGCTGAGGCCCTTCAATTCACGTTTGATCCAAAAATTGTTTCTTTTGAGACGCTAATTGACTTCTTCTACAGAATGCATGACCCTACCACTCTCAACGCTCAGGGGCCTGATGTTGGTACTCAGTATCGTTCAGCTATCTTCTACCATTCGCCTGAGCAGAAGAATACTGCCGCTGAGGTCCAAGAACGACTACAAAAGACCTTCTACAAAAACAAAATTGTTACTGAGATAGTCCCCATTGATACCTTCTGGGACGCTGAAACATACCATCAGCTCTACCTGGACAACAATCCAACAGGCTATGCTTGTCCAACCCATTTCCTTAGAGAGAAATCCGAACTGTAAGAGGTATATGCTATGTATTTAATACGACCTTTACTGGAAATTAGACGCCAAATTCCCCCAGAGTTGTTCAAGCTACTGATCATTTGTACTACCAGTTTACGATGCTCAGAAATGAACAGTTACTGCTATCGAACAAAGTGGCAAGGCACTACGGCTGTAGATAAGTTAGACACCTTATCTACAGCTTTGTGATTTGTCCGACTTTGCTCATATTTTTAAATTGTACCCTAACCACAATTTTTTTTTTTTTTTTTATCTCCCATCAGGGCAGTATCTGAAAAATTTCAGGCGATAGACAGTAGATTGATCAGAAATGGTCAAGAGAAAGAGAACTGGTAATGAAACTGTCAGTGACAGTAAAGAAGAAGCACCTTCGGGATCATCGTCAGCAATTAAATCGGTTTTGAGCGCTGAGGATGGAGCTTTTCCTCGAGGTGGTGGATCCGTTTTATCGCCATTAGAGATTAAGCAGGCAGCTAACGAGGCTACGAAAGATGTTTTATTTGGGGTAAGTGAATAGTTATTTTCGGCCTCTGTAGCATGTGGTTATTTTCCATTGCAAGATTGATTTAATTGGCAGGGGAACATTAATGAATTCAATGCACAGTGCTAATGATGTATAGAATAATAAGGAAGAACAGGCTAAAAAGAAAAAGAAGCGATCAAAGGGTTCCTCAAAACCAGTAGTACATACAGACGCGAAGAAGAAGGTCAAAATTGAAGGGTTGTCCTTTAATAAACTGATAAGAGGTACTGTTGTTTTGGGACAGATCAGTCAGATTAATTCACTAGATATTGCGCTTTCTCTGCCAAATAACTTGACTGGATATATCCCAATTACCAAGATTTCTCCACGATTTTCCGAGATTCTGAAAAAGGCAAGCGATAATAGCGACGAAGAGGGCGATAGTGACGATGACGATGAAAAGGAGGAGGACGGAGTTCCAGAATTGTCGAAGCTTTATAGAGTTGGACAATGGCTGCGAGCTGTCGTAGATGAAAGTGGCGACAGCACTAAAAAGAGAATAGAGCTTACAGTCGATCCAGCAGTCGTGAATGAAAAGATCGATGCTGAAGATTTAGTTCCAGGAATGGCCGTTCAAGCGTCGGTGAAGAGTGTGGAAGATCATGGTGTCATTATGGATATTGGTAACGAAGAGAAGTCTGGCTTTATATCAAAGAAGGAATTGCATCACTCGGGCATTGTGACTGATGACCTGGTCGAAGGTCAGGTGTTGTTTCTAACCGTCTTGTCCAAATCTGCAAACGGCAAGACCTTAACATTGACTGCATCTCCATTAGCAAAGAAAGTCCCCATGATTGCATCTCTCAACTCCAGTAGTTCCCTTATTGCAGGCGTTTTGGTTGAGGCAGAAGTCAAAGAGGTTCGTTCTCATGGTGTTATTACCTCTGTATTTGAATTTGCAAACGGTACGGTTGATGTTCTGCATTCAGGTGTCCTGGACGGCTCCGAGCTGTCTTCAAAGTTCAAGGAAGGAGATAAAATCAAGGCTAGAGTCACTTCTACATTCCCAGCTGCGGACGAGGATAAAGATCGTGTCGCATTATCTGTGTTGCCGCATGTGGTCGGCTTAACTCAAGCGAAGACTGATGCGTTGAGCTCCCATCCAATTGGCCAGATTACCGAGGCTAAGGTCCAACATGTTGATCCTACCATGGGGCTTTTTGTGAATTTTGGCGATAAGAAAGCTTCAGCGACTGGCTACATCCACATATCCCGTATATCTTCTGAAGAGAGAATTGAGAATCTGTCCGCAAAGGATGGTGATTATGCTATAAGCACTCTTCACAAGGCTCGCGTAATGGGATTTGCCTACGCTGACGGGCTGTACATTATGTCTATGGAAAAGTCAGTGTTGGACCAACCATATTTACGCGTTGAAGATGTGCCGGTTGGAGAATTGGTTTCTGGAACGGTTGATAGCATTTTGCCCAAAGGCGGCATTGTTGTCAAGCTCGCGGATGGTATTACGGGCTTGGCCAATGAATGGAATATTAGCGATATCAAACTGGCTCATCCAGAGAAGAAGTACAAGCCAAAGAAGCAAGTCAAAGCAAGAGTAAGTATACATGAGAAACCTCTATATGGTATATGCTAACAGTTTTTTTCTAGGTGCTCAATGTAGACACACAGAGACGACGTATTTATTTGACGCTCAAGAATTCTCTCATCAACACGGAAGATCCAATCCTTAAGTCATATTCTGATGCTAAAGTGGGAATGAAGACCCCTGGGTTTATCTTGACGTTCAAGCAAAGAGGAGCTATTGTTCAATTCTTTGGGGGTGTCAAAGGTTTCTTGCCGGTATCGGAAATGTCTGAAGCTTTTATTAAAGATCCTAAAGAGCATTTCTCAATCGGCCAGAGTGTCTCTGTTAGAATAACCTCGGTTGATGAAGAGGAACAGAGGTTGCTGGTATCATGTCGATCGGCTTCTACTCAAGATATTCAAAAGGAGCTTGACCAATTAGTCCCAGGTAAATCAGTTGTTTCTGCATCAGTTGTGGAAAAGACCAAGTCTGGTGCAATTGCTGATATTGAACCTTATAGCATTCGAGGTGTTTTACCGATTGGCCATCTTTCTGATGAAAGACAGACGGCATGTCGATCTATCTTCAAAAATTTGAAAGTCGGCGAGAAGATGGATGATTTGGTTGTATTGGAGAAGGACAAGATGCAAAAATTCGTCACGCTTTCTGCCAAAGAATCCCTTGTCAAGTGTGCTAAGGCGGGTGTTCTTCCAAGCGAACTTTCAGAAGTCCAGCCAGATGCACAGCTCCATGGGTATGTCAAGAATGCCACAATAAAGGGTGTCTTTATCGCCTTTGCCAACAACCTTACTGGTCTGGCGCTCAAAAAGGACTTGTCGGACTCTGAGGTCATTAATGATCCTGCAGAAAAGTTTGAACTTCTGCAATCTATCGAATGCACAGTTGTCAATGTCGACAGAGCCCAAGGCCGTTTCCAATTGACTTTGAAGAAGACTAGCGCTCCAAAGCCAGTTAAGGGTCAGGAAGCAATCAATCCTGTTGATGAGTCAGTTACATCGTTATCTCAATTCGTCCCTGGGCTTAGTACTAAGGCGAAGGTTAAAACTGTAAAGGAGACTCAAATCAATGTTCAATTGGCAGACAACCAGCAAGGTAGAATTGACGTTTCACAGATATTTGAGAAATGGGATGATATCAAAGATCACAAGTATCCACTGAAAGGAGAGTTTAAGAAAGGCGATATTATCCCAGTTAAGATTATTGGGTATCATGATGCCAGAAACCACAAATTCCTTCCAATTTCCCATAGGTCATCGACCCATCTGACTTTGGAATGTAGCGCCAAACCATCGGTTGTCAATTCCCACACGCCATATTCTGGCATTAGCTTTGATGATGCCAAGGTTGGTACAACGTGGACAGGGTTTGTCAACAATCACACTCCGGACTTTGTCTGGGTAAACTTATCACCAGCTGTCAGAGGAAGAATTTCCATGTTGGATTTGAGCGACAATGTCGATGCCATTGGTAACGTTGAAGAGTTTTTCCCAATTGGAAGTGCCATTCGCTGCACTGTGGTGGAGAACGGTAATAATTTCCTAAGGCTTTCAGCACGAGAGGCTGAAGGAACTGCCATTAACACCATAGATGATGTGAAGGTTGATTCAATTATTCCAGCCTTGGTCAGCAAGACGACGTCGAATTCTGTTGTCGTTCGTCTCAATTCTTTGGGCAAGGTGTTCGCCAGCGCCTATTTGACAGACATTTCTGACGTCTATAAGGATGAAGGAAGCATGACGGAGGAATATGTTGCCCACGAGCTTGTCAAATGTAAGGTTACCAAAGTGGATGAATCTAACCAGAAGGTCCATGTGAGCTTGAGGGATTCTGAGTGCGGTGATGAGAGCGAGGTGGCTGACAAGGCAATTTACTCTGTGGACGATGTTTCTGTGGGAGATGTTGTCCGCGGATTTGTGAAGAACGTTGCAGATAGTGGTCTTTTTGTTGCCCTTGGACGAGATGTTAGTGCACGAGTGCAAATCAAGAACCTTTCTGATGCATTCCTCACTGACTGGAAGAAGTATTTTAACGTCAATGAAGTTGTCAAGGGCAAGATCATTTCTATCAACAATGGTAAAATCGATATGACCTTGAAGGAAAGTGTTATTACTGGTAAGAAGGCAGACTCCGATGCGCTCAGCTTTGAGGACCTGGAGGAAGGAGCGATTATGGATGGTGTGGTAAAGCGAGTAGAAGACTTTGGCGTATTTGTCCGCATCGAAGGGACCAAGAACGTTAGTGGTCTGTGCCATCGATCGCAGGTTGCCGATGTCCCTTTGAGCAACCTAGACAAGGTCTTTTCTGAGGGTGACCGGGTTAAAGTTAAAGTGCTTTCTGTTGATTCCGACAAAAAGCGGCTTTCACTGGGCATGAAGGCGTCGTACTTTGGCGAAGACAGTGATGTCGACATGGATTCGGCAGCCGATGATGATGATGATGATGACGACGACGACGATGTGCTGCGGGATGCAGGAGAGGAGGAGAGCGAGGCGGAATCTTCTGATGACTCGGAAGAGGAAGAAATGGCTCAACCTAGTGGAAGCGGTCAAACAGGGCTCAGTGCAAACTTTGACTGGACAAGCAGCATTCTTGATCAAACTAAGAAGGACCACGACTCGGATTCGGACGAGGAAGAAGATGAGAGTGATGACGAGGAGGATGAAGCACCAAGGAAGCGAAGGAAGAGGGCTAAGACGATTGTTGAAGATAAGACAGGGTCTTTGAGCACTAAGCTTCCACAATCTGTTGCCGACTATGAACGCTTGTTGGTGGGTTCGCCCAACTCGTCTATTCTTTGGATGAACTATATGGCCTTCCAGCTTCAACTCAGCGAAGTAGACAAGGCGCGAAAAATTGGCGAACGTGCATTAAAGACGATCAATTTCCGGGAAGAGGACGAAAAGTTTAACATTTGGGTTGCATTGCTCAACTTGGAAAACAGTTTTGGAACTGAAGAAAGTCTAGAAGACACTTTTAAACGTGCTCAGCAGTTCTGCGATCCAAAGACTGTTCATTTGAAATTGTTGAACGTTTACATCCAAAGCAATAAAATGGACAAGGCTGAAAAGCTGTATTATACTACTGCTAAGAAGTTTGGCGCTGAAGACCTCAACGTTTATGTCAACTTTGCTCGGTTCCTATTTGACCAGCAAAAGCCGGAGGATGCCCGGGACATTCTCAACAGAGCGCTCCAGGCGTTGCCAAGGAACGAGCATCGTGAAGTCATTTCCAAGTTTGCTCAAATTGAGTTTGAGAAGGGCGACGCTGAGCGTGGCCGAACACTGTTTGAAGGGCTGATTAGTTCGTATCCTAAACGAATTGATCTTTGGAATGTGTACATTGACCAAGAGATTAAGCACGTCAATGACCGAACCAAGGTTACCGATCTCTTTGAGCGAGTGTTCAATAATGGCAAGCTTCGACTAACGATGAAACGTGCCAAGTTCTTTTTTAAGAAGTGGCTGGCCTATGAGCAAAAGCATGGCGATGATAAGTCTATCGACCATGTCAAGGCTAAGGCTGCCGACTATGTCAAAAACAACTCTTAATTAATGTAATATAACTGGGAATAGATTGATCATCTTTTTTTTATTTTTTATTTTTTTATTTCCTTTCTCCGGAAGTTACTAGATACTTAGGAGTCTCTTGTATCACCCATTCTCATTACCAGTACACTGTTCAATGCTCCTTTGGACCACCACGTATTGCCGCAGCTTGAGTCTCCACATGTGCCTGGCTCAGGGCAACTGTCCAAGATCGGGGTGTTTTAGATCTAGGTCCGTGTTTTAGATTGAAACACGTGCGACTGATTAGGGCTGCGATCGTCGATCAACGAATATTATTGACAGGCATCATGAATAATCCCATCCAAGCAAACGGAACTTCAAGGCGAATATTATTTCCAGCTCATGAAAGACGCCAGATCGCGCATGATTGGTGGTGCATAGAATGTACAACCCCGGATCAATTTATGCGGGCTATATAATACTGCATGTGCATGTATGGCCAGGGATTACAAGCCGTACGTTTTTGAGCTCATTGGTTTACGGCCATCTGACAGCCATCAAAAACAAATAGGTCGATCGGAAGAAACAATGGATCGATGGCAATTTTTGGTCAACTAATTACATTCCGACTATCAGAATGGTCTTGTTCTCTTTTCTTTTTGTTTTTTGGGCACAGACATACCCTTGAAGAGGGTGCATCCACCCCATGCACCGTCTGTGGTCTGGGGATAGCACACCTTACCTGGATCTGCACTTGAACATAATAGGATTATTAGACGCCTGTTAAGGGGACCGCCCTTGAGATAGGTCGCCCAGGCGACGCATAATCAAAGTTAGGTCCGGTGCTGTCGTCGTCCAAACAAGGTAACACCACTAGGCCACACAGGGCTAGGATTTTCCTTTCCTTCAAGTGCGTGCGCCCTTGTAATACGGGGGTGACAGGCTGTCTATGGACCCACTAAAAAAAAAGAAAACCGCTACACATGACCCCGGGAAAAATCTCAGATCTCCCCAGATGGGCCTGGATGTTTGGATTTATTATAATCGGGTGTGTCTGTCAATAGGTATTGTGAAAAATTGAATAAAATCGCCGCGGCTCCGTCGGTGACGATCGGAATGGGATTGGCTGTTTTTTTTTTTGTTTTTTTTCCAAGGAGCGTATTACATGACAAATATGCAGTCATCCCAAAGTGGCACAGTAGTGGCTTGTCAAAAGGGAAAGGCATGTGGAATCTAAGTCGTGGCTGGTATGCTAGTGTTTGTACTGACGGATCAGGCAGCTGAATTTCATAGATAGCAAATTTGAAACCGTTGAATGCCATGGGTGTCTTGAAACGGTGATGCAGTTGAAAGCAGATCCTAACCAGATTAAGTGAGACATTAATGAATGATCAGCGTTGCCTAAAGAGGTAGTTTTCTTTTCTAAAAAATGGGTCGGACCCACTGTGACGGAAGCTGTTGATAGATGTCTGGGGAACGGTCAGAAGACAGAGGCAAAGAAAGGGGGGGAGCAATTGAATGGGGCGCTGTCAATTCAGGGCGCTGACCAGGGTATTGACGGCAGCTTGTGACAGGATACGGGACGAAACATGAACGTGCAGCGGTCGCAGAGCTGTAGCTGTCTGAATCAGGCGAAAGTTAACGTAAACAAAAGCAAAAATGCAGCAGAAAAATAAAAGTTAGCTTCCGAAAAAAACAAAACGTCTATTGAAAAAATAAACTATCTTTACCCCCTGTATTACTAGCGGACGTATATAAACGAACGTTGCCGGAGTTGTTTTAAAAAGGTTTGACACATTCTTGGTACCCCTTATTTTTATTTTTTTTTTTTATTTTTTTTTTTTTTGGTTTTATTTATATCCAGTGCTCGAGAGGTTTTAATTACTAGCAGCACCGTATGAATAACCATGGCTACTGCGGTATCTCCTCCTAAACAAGACGGGCCAGTGGCTGTGAAAAATAGTCCTCAGCCCGAGTCCAACATACCGAAGCGGAAGACGAAAGTGTCCGATCTCATATCCAGATTGTCTTCTTCGACGGCATCGTCGCGAGCAAAATACGAAGCATCCAAACAGGCGAATGAGAAGCATTCTTTCCGGTCCGTATTCAAATCGCGAGCGTCTACCGGCACCATGGCTAGTCCGCAATTAAACAAATCTCCTCAATTGGGCTCGAAGGAAAGCGGACAGAAACGTTCTCGACATTCGGCTGCGCCAACATACAATAACAACTACCATTACAAGCGCAGTCATAAGAAATCTGATTCAGATGTCAGCGAGAGCTCCATCTTCTTTCCAAAGATCACGTCCAATTCGCCTCCTCCTCCCCAGCCCCCAGCGCAAATGGTGTCTAGGAACAGCGTGCCCAGGTCGGCAGCTCGAACTCAGAGACACAGCCTGACGAGTCAATCCAATAGTACTAACAACTGTCTTCGACAAAATGCATCCGTCCGTCGTTCTCTCAACAACCCACCGTCGGCTCCGCCGCCTCAAGTCAAAGAGTCCATTGGTCCACGACAGATCCCGCCTCGCCCTGTATCCCGTCAGCGACAGGTCCGGCGCCCTGGCTCTCGACCCGGAGTCGTGAACCCGGCAATGGTGCGAATGCAGAACAACAGGGTAGAGGAGCTCAAGAGCAAGATTGCCGAGTTGGAGGAGGTCCTCAAGGGCGAACAGAACGAGCGCAACGAGGTGTTTTCCCGTGTAGAACAGGTTCGTGACTTGGAGGCTGCACTCGAAAAGGAACGACAAGAAAAGGAATTTGCATTGGCCCGTCTTCGCATGATCGAGAATAATGAGGAACTGGACGGCTCCACCATTCGCAACGACGAGGACACTAATGGGTCAGCCGATGAGGAACCCGATGCAAAGCGTCACAGCGGATCCAAGCGCAACAGCGACACTGTAAAGATATTCTACGAGAGCCGGATCAACGAGCTTGAGGGCCGAATCACAGAACTTATCAATGCAGCAAAAAAGTCCGAAGGTGAGCACGAACCCGCCGATGAAAACAAGATGCTCGAACTTCATACCGAAATCTCCTTCTTGAAGGGCGACAACACCGCCCTCAAGAAGGAGAAGGACTACTATCAAGAGCGCATGAAGACCCGCGATGAGGAATTGCGAAAGTACAAAAGCTGCAACCATACTCTGGAAAGCGAGATGGCTGGGCTCAAATCCAAGTTGGATGTGGCTCAAACCGAGGCCAATGATAGCAAGGAGAAGTGCGCGGCTGTCGAAAAGCAATTGTCTGCGAAACAACTATTTATTGACGAAAAGCTTTCTGAGCTTGAAACCACGTCGTCTGCGTTACATGCCGCAGAGCACAAGCTGAGTGAAGTCCAGACAAAACATCGTGAGGATGCCACTAAATTGGACGAAGTGACGGCAGAGTTGGACAAGGTCAAGAATGAACGCGACGAGCTCACCAGACAGGTCCAGGGATTCCAAACTAGTCGCCGCCATTTAGACAAGCAGGTGGCAGCCTTGGAACGTGATAACCGACGGGGCAAGAGACTTATCACTGCTTTAGAAACCAGTCTCCAGGACCTCAAGATCTCTTTAGAGGAGAAGGCAATGGAAAACGATGAGCTCAACAGATCAATTCTCAAAGTCATGGAGCAGGCCAATGAAACCATTGAAGGTGCCAAGCGCAACTCGTCCATGTTCTCCAAGGATGGTTCTGTCGTTTCGTCCCCCGATTTTTCCAATGGCGAGTCTTCCAAACGGGTGTCATCGTCTTCAACATTCTCCAGCTCGACGCCCATGCGAGCTTCCATGTGCTCTAGTTCCAACGGTAGCGATAACGATCAGCGCTATTCGCGAATCTCTAGTACATCAGATGGCTTGTAGAAAGCATTTCTATCTGTATTCTTAAGTTATATGTATTTATCTATTTCTTCTTGTACAATATATTCTCATTCTTATTACCCCCAGAAATTACCTTCACAGTCATGACGATATATATTCGGATTATTAAATTATCTATAGGACCATGGCGTAACACCGACCGCCGCTGTTGTGGATTTCTGAGACTCCGGTTCGGATTCGCCGTGCAGCAGTTGTACTGTTACGTCTTGATGATGACGAGGATGCATTCGCGGCTGGATCGATATGTTTGACAATAGCATAAGTTTCTACCGCCCATTCATACCATACTTTCCGGCCGTCGGTAAGTCGCCAGAAGGAGATGTCGACTTCAGAGTCATCAAGCACATACATGGGCTCGGAAAGCGGGAACCACATTGGGAACCAGGAAATCATATCTTTGGATTTTTCTTCCATGGTATCTGGGTTGGTGGAAAGTTGTATGTCTTTGTAGAGCACAGTTTCGAAATAGCCCGCAATCCCGTGAAGCACACATTTGTGAGCAATGTGGAATGTCTCCTTGAAGCTTCGCGCATTGTGCTGGTTGGTAGGGAGCACGTTGAACGATGGGTGCTTGAAGCGCCAGCTGAGCTGGATAGTGTCGCTGACACGGTCTACTTGTTGTAGCATAACAACATAAGGCGTATGTAAGTGTGCGTTAGTTTTGCTTCCTGCCACGGATGATGACACTGGGCCGCCCATGCCGATTCCTGAGTTGGGGTTGCTCGGGCTGGTTTTGCCAATGGCGCAGGCTGCAGAATAAAGCTTCGGGCTCATCATGGGGGTTATATGTGTGGAATAGGCTGATGGAATCATGACGCCGTTCTTGGGGTCCAAAAGGCGTTGTGCGCCATCCAAACACTCAGGGGATAGTTCGTTATCCCCGATAGAGCCCAGTAGCTCACTGACGATGATATTAATAAATGTTGGCGGTTTCCACGTTCGCATATCTTCCTTGATAATCTTGACCTTGTCCTGTCCCCATTCTTCTTGCTGGCGACGTGTAAGATAGACAAACGCGCTGGCGTTCTTCTCAACCGCATATACCAGCACTTCCCGGTCGGCAGCAGCAGCAGCCTTTAAAGCTCTATCAACTAACGGGCCCCGACCAGCACCCACCACAGCGATAACCAGCTCTTTACTTGGACGGTCCGAGAGGGCGTGGAAGATGGCTTTTTCATACTGGCTGTATTTGACGGGGTCGCGTTCAAAGACCTCGTAAGTGGAACTTTCCAAATTGTCCATTAGTGGCTGCAAAGGCGCTTGCAAAAGGTCTGTATATCCAGCAGCAAACTCTTCGCATGTAGAAGCTTTGGGACGTATTTGGTATAGATGGCGGAGGTAGAGTAAAAAGGCGTTATCTCCACCTGTGAATTGCGAGTCATATGGGTCTTCTAGAATGATAAAAGGGTTCTTCTTGAAGAATGTGAAAAACAAGCTTTGTATTGCCTTTGGCAGCACTGGGAACCCCTTGGGGTTGGGCACGAACGTAGACGACGAGATGATGAGCATGGACACGGGCTCTGTAAACCAACGAGAGAGCACGTAGCTCTTGGGAGCGTGTTTCGGCACTTGCAATGCAACAGACAGGTTAGCGTTGTAGCCACACAGCTGGCGGATAGTGTTCCAAACGTCCCACACACTGAGATAATCAGACGGGGGGACCGAAACCCCGGATGATTGTGAGACCGAGTGCTCCTCGTTGAATGGTAAATGAATCACAATCTGCACGAACGGGGACTTGTTGAGCAGTGTGTTGACAGCCTGAGCGTACTGAGCCACATTGGTACGTCGCTTCGGACCGGAAATCAGGACATAGGGCAGGCCACAGAAGGACGCGTAGTCGAGCTCATGCTGCAAAACCTGCAACGACAGATTGGCCACCCGTGGGTTCTTTGAATCGATCTCGACCCAGGGGGACGCCAAGGCAATGGTGTTGGAGATGTGGCTGCCGGGATGCAGGACAACGTCTTCCAAGCCTGGATCAGGCACCTGAGTTTCAAACGTTCCGCCCACCTCGTCGGCGGGCAAAGCTGGACTGTGGATCGGGGAATTTGTATTGGACGTGTTACCGGTAGTGAAAAACGCACTGTTACTGGCAGATGACTGCTCGAGCTCTTGAAACACCGATTGAATCCTCTTGCGATACTTTCTTGATGTGATTCGAGCCGTAATCATGTCATAGCCCTGCTGGAGAGCTGATTCCACCACGGACTGGTCGGAGCATCCATTTGCATCCGGCAGATTCAACCCGACAAACAGCGGGGGGGCACCACCATCTTTGCTGGCCTCTTGATCCAGCGCCATTGACGAAATGGACTTTCTTGGCTGAGACTGGCGGCTACTCATGTGAAAAAGTCATGTACTTTGTCGCCGTGCGTGATCTTGATGTCAGTGCAAAACTGCCTTGGGACTAGTCTTCTCCACACCACCAAAGCAGTCAAACCCCTGGCCATCAGTCCATTCTGAAACCTGCACTGGGCGAGGGTCGGTTGTTTAGGAGTCCTTTTCATGGACTAGGTTTGCTTTCTCTTGATAGAAGGCTTGTTTTACTGGATGTGCTTGAGTACATGCATGCATGTTTTTTTTTTTTTTTTTTGTTTTTTTTTCACTAGGATAGGCGGTGATGTTGTACATAACTAATGCTGTGGATTAAAGGGAGCAGAGGATGGCCTCAGTAGCTATAGTTGTATTAGTTTCATTGATGATTGGAGGGTAAGATAGGATATTAGTTGTGTATTACATTACATTATGTGTATAGAAAAAATTACTGTTCATATTGGACGGTCAGGGGAATTATATATATATATCTACTGTCTACTAGCAAGTGAATTTAAAGATATATAGCATTGATATAAACTACATATACCCGTGCTGGATCAATTTCAGGAGTATGATTGGATTCTATGTTAGTTGTTTGTATAAGTTACATTAACGGTATTAACAATAATTCATTTCTCGAAGTAAGATATATATACTAGTTTGTTTCTTTAACACCATGTTTCAATACTCCATTGTCTGCCCTGTATTAGGTACATTAGCAGTATTAAGAACACCTACTACTAATATCAGAGCCATTGAGTAAGACACAGACTACGTATTTATAGCCAGATTATTTATTCAGGATTATGATACTCTTATTAGTTACATTAGCAGTATTAAGAACACTTACTACTAATATCAGAGCTTTCGAGTAAGAGATATACTACATACCTCACATAAATCTAACTAGATCATTTATTCACGACAAATTGGATGTTCTATTTCTGATGTATTAGTTGCATTATCTGTGTTAATAAAAACTGACTATTGATATTAGAGCCATTGAGTAAGACACAGACTACGTATTTATAACTAGATTATTTATTCAGGATGATGATACTTTATTAGTTACATTAGCAGTATTGACACCACCTACTACTAATATCAGAGCCTTCGAGTAAGATATACTACATACTCCACACACCTCTAACGAGATTAGTCACGACAAGTTGGATATCCTATCACTGTTGTATTAGTTACATTAACAGTATTAAGAACACTTACTACTAATATCAGAGCCTTCGAGTAAGAGATATACTACATATCTCACATACCTCTAACTATATCCTTTTTCCCGACTAATTGGATATCCTATTACTGTTGATTAGTTGCATTATCTGTACTAAGAAAAACTATTAATATGAGCCATTGAGTAAGACACAGACTACGTATTTATAGCTAGATTATTTATTCAGGATTATGATGCTCTATTAGTTACATTAGCAGTATTAAGAACACTTACTACTAATATCAGAGCCTTCGAGTAAGATATACTACATACTCCACACACCTCTAACTAGATCATCATTCCCGACTAATTGAATACTATTGTAGCTGTCATGTACTACTAACATAGAAAATAGTCATAAACACATACTGCTAACGAGCTCATCATTCCCGACTAATTGGATACTATTGTAGCTGTCATGTACTACCAACATTGTCAATATTCATAAACACATACTACTAACGAGCTCAACATTCACTAACGGATGTTCTATTAGATGTATTAGTTGATTATCGAAATTACTCTATCTCAATCTATATTACCATCAGCATTATTCCACAGTGCCCACCACATAACCCGGCAACGTACTACTCATCTTTGATACTCATTTGCAACAAAAACTCACCAATAACGAGCACATACAAGCTGGCATGTGTGCTACCCCTTCATTCCTCAACGGAATGGCGCGGCTGGACCATCAACGTGAGGCCTAATCCATGTAAGCAAGCATATATAGAGAAACAACCAGATAAATGAACGATAATACTTATATAGTACCACACAAGACATAGCAATATATAAACGCCCCAGCTATAGCCAGACGTGCAGGGATCAGGCGCAGGAAATTAATTTTTGTTAGGCAGGGTGTGGTGGTGTTGTTGAGTGGGACCAACATTGTTTTTGGGTCGGGCACGTTGGGTCAGTCCTCTTATTTTCACGAACCGAACCACCCATCCACCGACAGAGAGAGAATGGACAGACCACGTCGGGAACCCAGGCTTCTCAGCTCGTCTGAGAAGGCGCGACTGCATGAATTCCAGGACCACATCCACTACTCGCCAAGGTGAGTTTCATAGGCGAATCAACCGCTCGACCCACGCTAACCGCTGATCTGGCAGATACTCTGACGACGAGAACGAATATCGACACGTCATGCTACCGAAGAACATGCTCAAAGTCATTCCCAAGGACTACTTTAACCCAGAGACCGGCACCCTCAAGATCCTGTTGGAGGAAGAATGGCGGGGCCTCGGCATCACTCAATCTTTGGGCTGGGTCCATTACGAGACCCATGGTAAGCTTGCTTTCCCGTGGTGGCCAATGGCTCGATGCTAACTTTGTTGTCTTAGCTCCGGAACCTCACATCCTCTTGTTTAAGTAAGTGCGCTTGTTGGTTGCTTTCTTTTAGGCCCATCTAACTTTGTTCTAGACGCCCCAAATCAAAGGCTTAGCTGTGTTTTTTAGATATGAGTAATGAAATTTGTACATCGTCCTAAAGCGTGTTGATTTACGTTGACATAGAAAATGGTCGTCAATTGGCCTGTAGTGTGTACAGCAATTGACGATTTGCGAATATAATAGCACACTTGTAATGAAAAAAAACTCAGCTACCTCATTACAGCCGTTTCTTCGCAACAAGCTGGCCACATTGCCATGTAAAGCAGTACTTCTACAACTTAGACTCTAGGTTAATCTGAAAGGTCTTGTTGTCCTGAATAACCTTGTTCTCAGAAACCAGCTTCTTCAAGTGCAAAAAGATGCCTCGCTCCGCGGCACCCCGGACGTGTGGTGCTAGCTCCTTGTACATTTTGTCGACAATGTCCGACGTCGTTAGTTGATGGTCTCGATTCGTTTGCAGCATTTGCACAATCTGGTTCTCCCGATCTTGTCGATGGTCCATATAGCTCTGAATGCCAGCAACTCCATCTTCCACCACCGGACCATGTCCAGGGTACAGCCGGCGCAGACCCGGAAGCGACTTCATCTGATCCAAAGATCGCATATATCGGCCCAGATCATTGAACACAGTGCTGCCTTCTCCAAGAACATTATCAGCACTGAACAATGCATTCTCTTCCTTCAGGAAAAAGACGATATGGTCGTCGGCGTGGCCCGGAGTGTGATAGCCAACTAGCGTTGCCGAACCGTCCTCTGTGCGGAAGGTCTGCCCATCGTTAATGGGCTCTATTGGCCAGTCAAAGTTGTCTCTGAAATCGGGGTATTTGTGTATAACCGGCTTCTGTCCTTGAGGGGCACACACCACCGTCATGAGTTCGTCCACTCCGTCGATATGATCCGGGTGCCAATGCGATAGTAGTATATCTGATATCTCAATGTCCATATCCTTCAGGTAGCCGGAAAGTAATTGCGTGTACTCTGGCTTGCCGTCTCCCGTGTCCAACAGGATACGTCGACGTCCAGATCCGATTAGATAAGTGTTGGTGCCTTGAAGCGTGAACTTGCCAGGGTTACAGCCCAGGACCCGTGTCACAAGAGGTGACAGCTTGGTGATGTTAGCCAGATGTGCAGACATTTTGCTCGAATACCTCGATACTGTCCAGGTACAACCTACTGCTTTATAATCCTACTTCCCCTTGGGCCGAGGTAACCCAGTTTATCTGAAAGTGCATCGGTCTCCGATCGGCCCGGTGCTCGAAAGAACGGTTTTCTCCGCATCGTCTGTTGAACCCATCCATCTCAAGCATCATCACCTTCAGTGCACGAGCTTCTCTGCATTCAATTGGTCGCACGGAAAGCGCCGCCACAGCTCACGTAAGAAGTCCATATCTCTCTCTTATGCGTGCGTGCATGCATGCACGCACAAACCCGTGATCATGCATGCACACACGCCGGCGTTCCATACTTAGGGTTAGGAAGGGAGGGGGGGGGATTATGGACTGATAAGCGCAAGGAAAGATGAGGGCTGAGCAAGCGAAAACACACGAAGACGATGACGCCTGGAGAGCACGAGGACATCGCTTCAGCTGCGGATGCAGCGTCGAATGCACGGACAAGTAACGAGGAGACGCCATTGATCCAGCGAAGAGATGGAGCGGGACGCCAGGGAGGCGGCTCTGGGGACTATCTCTGGTACTTTTCCGATGGCATATCTGTGAGGGTACTGAGGTTTATTCTATATCTGCTGCTTTTGGCCTGCTTTGTATGGGCAGTATTGTTGACGGTGAATATTTTTACGAGCATCAAACCGTTCATTGAGCCTGGAGCCGGGTTTTTAGAGCTGGACCTCGCATTGCTATCTTTGGCGAGGGTGGCCATTGCTCTAAAGTTCTTTGCTTCTGCAACCAGGTCAGATTTGTACTTTAGCTACATTTCGTCAGCATTGCTGTTCTTGGATGGCATTTTGCTGGTTTCTGTGCCGCATTTGCGACATCAACACGGGGCAACAGCTGTTGGGGCAATTACGATTGCTGGCACCATTTTTGTATTCCTAGTGTGCAGCGGATGCGTAGCCATGGTGCTACGGCTCTATGACCGAGCCAGGGACGAGGAAGCGTCGATTGTGAATCCGGAGGATCACGAGCGACGTCGTAAACCGCCCAAAAAGGTCCGATTGAAGAACTTTTTCACCAGTTCCATGTCCTTTTCTGGATGTCTTGGCCTGCTGGTGCTTGTGGTCCTCTTCAGCGGCTTTTTGATCTTGAACAGCATCCGGGGGTCGATGGACCCGCCCAAGCCGGGCCATTTGGTGGCTGTGAACAACAATCGATATAGCGTGCACATTGCTTGCACGGAAAAGAAGCTGAGTCTACCAGCGGACTCAAAGAACCTGACGGTGTTGATGGAAACAGACACAGACACACCGAGCGAGCAGTTTGCGTCTTGGGCACTGAAGATTGCCCAAGACAACTCAAACGTCAACCAGGTGTGCTACTGGGATCGACCAGGACTCGGGTGGTCGGATTCGGCACCGTCGCCACAGTCCATTTCTACCACAGTTCACACCCTGTGGGAGGCGTTGGACCACGAGGGAATCACCCACAACTCGACGTTCATGCTTCTTGCCCACGGCGTGGGCGGGCTTTATTCACGGGCGTTCGCAGCTGGTATACCCAACAACCTGCACGGACTCGTGCTCATAGACACGCCAGACGAGGACCAGTTCCTGTCAAAGATGACGTCCCTAAAGGGGCTGGTGTACTTTGTCAAAGGAATGCTGTCGCCCATCAGCAGGGGCGGGTATTACAAAGTTAAGCTCCAGCAGCACCTTGCGCGGGGACTGATGGAGCGGGAAATCAAGGCAGCAAACACAATGCTCAATCCCGAGGCGCCAGTGACGGTGGTGTCGTCTGCGCAGTCCATCAACAAGATCAGCAAATGGGGCGAGGGCCAGCGCAAGCTGACCAAGCTGTCCAACAACACCGTCTCGTGGACGGTGCTGGACGGGCCCCACGAGCTGTGGAAGGACCAGGACTCTAAGACCCAGCTGCAGTCGCTGCTTCATAACCTGCTCATGTTATGATAAAACGTTGTAATGATAATGCTCGTTATTCATGTGGTCGTAGGTTTATACAGATATTATAAATTAAGCGTTAGCGTGTCAGCTGCAGATGCGACAGGTCGGGCACCTCGATGTCGGCTTCCAGGTCACAAATGGCCCGGCAGTTTGGACACAGGAAGTGCGGGTACGGCTTGATGATGAGTGGTCGAATACATTTGTAATGCCAGGCGTGGGAGCACGGAGCGATAAATAGCGCCTGCAGCGGCGACACCGGCAGCAGGCAAATGGCGCATTCCTGGTTGTCCTGATGCGGGTGGCTGGTGCCGGCAAACAGGTTGCGCAGGTTGGCCAGGGCGTTGACGTTGAAGTTGTTGGCCTTCTTGTGCCAGCTCTTGTTGATTTCCAACCGGACTTTGATGCATTTGTAGATTTCCTCGCTGCCGCCGCGGAAGTCCATCCCCAGCTGCAGCACGTCGCCGTCGTGGATGGCAAACGGCTCCGACTCGTGGCACGCCGGCGCCAGCCGCGTCGAGTTCAGGAACGTGCCGCTCGACGACTTGACGTCCCGGATGTACCACTTGCCCTCGGACACAAAAAACTCGGCGTGCGAGCGCGAGACTACTTTACTTTTAAAAACAATCGGCGTCACTTGGTCGGTCACGTGACTGTCGTCCTTTTTATCAGTGTATCTGCCGATTTTGATGACGGTTCCATCCCTCGCCTTGCGCTCGACGGCGCCGATGTAGAGCGCAGGCATGGTGGACGAATGGTCGACGAAGGGCGTGAGTCGGATTGAGTAGGGATGTTCTGGGTCGCCGGTGCTGGTGACTTCGTCTTCTTCAGCCGACGACGACTCTGCTTCCTGGTCATGCAGGCCCGCTGGCGCGTTGACCAGCGTGGCGTAGTTATTATTACTTTGGTTCCGGGACGACGTGGTGTGGTGGTCCACTATCGTCTGGTCCACCACCCCCCCGGCGGCTGCCTCGTCGCCCGACCCAGACGTGCCACTGCTACCGGACATGGCTCTAAGCTTGCTCAAAAACGGTAAGTCTCTATAGGACCGTGAGGCGCGCAGTCTGCTTCGTAAGGAAGAGTTGTTGTTGTTGTTGTTGTTGTTGTTGTTGTTGGTGTTGTGGTTGTGGTTATTAAGGAGTTGTTGTTGTTGACCCTGCTGCTGCTGGGAATGCGAGTCCCACGAGTTGTGGCCCTCTTGGTTTCTGACGGTGGGTGACCCGACCACCATGGATGAACGTACCTCTAGACGTCCGCGCATGCGCTCAGGAACTGACGAAAACCGTCTCAATCGGCTACACGCTCTTTCTTCTGCGGCCATCAGTGGTGTGTTACAGCTACGCCTTTCTCCCTACCAGGCACAACCCCAGTATATAAGTAACTGTACAAAGGGGGCTGCTGGCCTTTGTCTCGTTTCTTTTTCCCTTCCCAAACCGTCTTCGTGCCTCCCTAGGGTTAGGGATCCGCTCTTCGTAGCCACACACGCTTAGGTTGGCCTGCGTTCGTGCCTTGTAAAGAGAATAAAGGTAAGAAAGAAAAACAAAAAAAAAAAAAAAAAAAAATAAATACCATAAACACAGTCACGTGAGCCCCCAAATTTGTATAATGCTCGCTTTCCTATACTCTTTTATTTGTCCATAGAAAACAAAAGCTCCGCTACCAAAAGTAATTAAAAAATACTCTGCACATTGACGGATCACGTGACCGGTCATGGGTTAGTTGTTTTTTCTTTTTTATTTTTCTCTTTCGTTCACAAGGCTGGCCGTCTGTCGCTGTGGAGGCCTTTCGTGAGTGTCAGTGGCGTAAAGAGTCGCAAACCGAAGACGAAAACCACTGGAATGTATGTCTGTGAATAGATTTTTTTTCAAAATTAATTCAGGGTCACGTGACTCTCCTTTTATTTTATTTTTTCAGGACTGAAGATCACCCGCCACATTTTGATACATGTCGAAAGGGTATGACATGGACATGGAAAAAATAATATACAAGGAGGAGTGGGTCACGTGAGGCAACAACGTTTTGAATCACGTTTGAAAGAATGTCGTCGCGGCCGAAGAGTAATCACGTTCGAAGAGTAAACAGCGGAAGAATTGAGCCGTTTGGATCACGTAACCATCTCATTTTCATTTATTCTATTTATTTTAATTATTTCTCTCTCGAAAAAAAAAAGAAAAAAACGTCGAAAGACCGCAATCACGTGCTAAAGACAGATCACGTGATATCTCCTCACGTTTTCATGTCGTCGCGGCCAAAGAGTAATCACGTTCGAAGAGTAAACAGCGGAAGAATTGAGCCGTTTGGATCATGTAACCATCTCATTTTCATTTATTCTATTTATTTTAATTATTTCTCTCTCGAAAAAAAAAAGGAAAAAACGTCTAAAGCCAGATCACGTGACGATTTCTACATGGAGTGAACCAGGGTCTTTACCCATTGAACAAGTATGTTCAAATACATCTATCAAGGTTGGTGGACTAACGTGCCCTTTGATATACAATATGACAGCAAAATGGGACAAGGCCATGACTTATTATGAGGCACTACAGAGAGACGAGAGATCCGTGGCATGGACGGGCTGAACCAACTCGTGATAGAGCGGGACGGTCAGGAAGTCGCTGAAGGACTTGTTGGTGAGCTCCGCTACCCAGTACTGGGCGGCCTTGTCCATTGCCGCCCGCTGGTCGTCGGTCTTGCACATGTCGCGCTTGAGTCTGGCGGCTTCTGCGTTTATTGTGTCGCAAGCCAGCTCGGTGGTGATGGTGACGGGGGCAGCGTCGTCGGTCTTGACTTGGTGAAGAGCCCATTGATACACCTGCGACCGCGAGACCTCGGCCGTGGCCGCGTCCTCCATGAGATAGTTTATGGGCACGCAGCCCGAACCGCACAACCACGCCTGCATGTAACAAAGGCCAATGTAGACGTTGGTGTGGAGGCCTTGTTGTGTGATGCGACCATCGGGGATCTTTGTGTTAATCAGATCGTCCGACGTCACCGACGACGTGTGCTGATCCGTGGTAATCTGGTTGGGCTGCGGCATGTACTTGTTAAAGACGTCGAATGCAATTTTGGCCAGAGCTGGATGTGCGACCCATGTGCCGTCGTGGCCGGCCTTGACCTCCCGCTCCTTGTCGCTGCGGACCTTCTGCATGGCCAGCTCGTTGGCCTCCGGGTCGCTCTTGATGGGGATTTGCGCAGCCATGCCGCCCATGGCATGCACGCCCCGGCGATGGCACACGTCAATGAGCTTGTGCACGTAGGCACTCATGAAGCCAACCGTCATGGTCACGTCCGCCCGGTCGGGGAGAATGTGATCGCCATGATTCATGAACGTCTTGACGGTCGAAAAGATGTAATCCCATCGTCCACAGTTGAGCCCGGCCATGTGATGCCGCAGTTGGTATATAATGCCCTCCATATCGTAGGCGCCCGACAGAGTCTCAATCAGCACTGTTGCCCGGATCGTTCCTCGGGCAATGCTCAGTTGGTCCTGGGCGTCGTTGAAAATGTCGTTCCACAGTTTGGCTTCGTGGTGCGACTCCATCTTGGGCAGGTAGAAATACGGGCCCCACTTGCGGTCGTGTATGAGCGTGTGGGCATTGTGATAAAAGTATAATGCAAAGTCAAAAATGCTGGCGCTCATTGGCTCGCCGTCCACAAGCATATGCCGCTCCTCCATGTGCCAGCCTCGAGGGCGCACCAATATGACGGGCACCTTGTCCGTGTCCTTGATCTTGTATTCTTTGCCTGAAGCGGCATCGCTGAAGTCTACATTCAGGCGCACGGCATCGTACAAATGCACTTGGCCCCAGATGACGTTGTTCCACGTCGGCGACATTGAGTCCTCGAAGTCGCTCATATATGTGCAAACCCCAGAGTTCAGGGCGTTTACAATCATCTTGCGCTCTGGAGGTCCAGTAATCTCCACTCGTCGATCCTCCAACCCCGGACCAATGTCGGCGGCCTTCCAGCCGTCTTCCCACTCGCTCGAGATGTCTGAGCTGAATCCTACCTTGCCCTGGGCCACCAGCTCTCGTCTTGCCGGTCGGTTGGCAAGCAATTGCTGACGACGGCTGTTGTACTTGCGCTGAAGTCCAGCTGCAAACGCTAAAGCCTCTGTGGTCAAAATCGTTCTCGGCGTCGTCCCCGACCCATAGGGACTGCCACCATCCACATTGCCGGCAAACAGCTCAATTCCCTCTGTCCCAGCCATTGTTTATTCTGTCTTCTGGTGCCAGCAACTCTATTGCCTTTATAAAGCTTGACTGGTGTGCGCGGCTGATTCAGTCCGGAGAAACGGAAGCCAGGCCGGGCTCGGACCCGACTCCTGTTTACACGGGTTTAGTCCCTGGCACAGGTTCGGTCATCTCCAGCAGAGTTTTTTTGCCTTTAATTAACTTGACAAATGCGCAACCTGGCGGGGCGGGTTGTAGCTGACGCCAGCCGCCAGGTCGCCCGGGCCCGGTCTGTCAGTGCTGCTGCTGCATATCCACCGGCGAGATCGTTGAGGGGCGGTGAACAACACACACCCACACACACCCCCACGCAGCGGGAATCTGGGGTACCCGGGCTGCCATCGACAAGAGGTGACCAGAATATGCAGGGCCCTGTACCAACCTCGTCCCGGAGCTATCTTTTATGCCCATGAGACCGGCAGCTGCCATGGAAATAATTCTGCAGCTTGACCGTTGCGCCGCACATGCTGCGGCAGATGTCAGCATGAGCAGCTTAAGCAGCAGGAATAGAGTTGCAAACAGAGACTTAGACAGTCTCAGGTCCGTTGATATATAAGTCGACCAGCGGCTTGTCGTCCAGATGACCAAGCACCATGCACAGATACAACAGCTGGAGCCGGGACACACAACTGCGGTCCAACATTGACCAATTGGAGAAGTACGAGTGCGTCAAGAACCACTACATCCGCGAGCTCGTCCGCCAGGACCCGAACGATCCGTGCTATGAACGCAACATCTGCTCCATCAAGCGCAACATCCGCCAGGCCAATCTCTTCATCTCTAGCTATAGAGTGATTATTCGAGATCTGTCGAGGAAATAAACTTGTTTCTATCTCTTTCCCCCTTTAATATGCACGCATTGCACTGGTTGAGGCAAATATTGGTGATGCGCCAGTTTTTTTGTGGCCCATGATGCACATGTACCTTTTCAACTGCAGGCATTTGAGGAATCCAAATTCCTCCACCTCCGGACGCAGTATAAATAAGCCACTGCCCGAACCAATGCCATGCTATTATCACGCTACAGCACACATGCACTTGGACGCCCAAGTCCGATTGGCTCGGTTGTATAGAGAACGGGCCCATTACGTACTCTCATTATCCACAATCAGCGTCAACGACCCCGACTACAAGCTGGCCAATGTCCGTCTGCGAATGGCAATCAACAGGCTGGACTGTCAAATTGGCGAGATCCTCCTGCTTGAGAATTATGTGGCTTAGTGCTGAATATTACCCCAGCCACATGTAGATTGTGGACCGCACACGCGCCTATAAAATTTCCTCCTCCCTAACCCTCTCTTTTCTTCACCCAACTTGTGCGTATTTTGTAAGTTTTGCCTGTTGATTGAGGCGCCAATTGTTTTGAATGATGATAACGAGTCCCAGTGACTCTAACTATAAACCCAGCTCGTCGATATTACTTATTTAGCATGAGAAGAAGATTTATGCTGATTCATTCAATTGGCCCTGCTGTACACATTCTCCTCCTTCAGCTGCTAACCGTGGGATATTAGTTCTGTGTTGCATTGGGGGTTTCATTTCTAAAGTATGACAGACGCATAATATTTACAAATTGTACGGTATTTACATTGGTCAGTTTTTTGCTGCCCCGGCCTAAAACCATGTTAGCTTGTAAGGAATGAAAAATATAAAGTAACACACACCTTGAACAAAATGATGTCTCCGTCCTCTACCACGTAGTCCTTGCCCTTTTGATGGACCTTGCCATTGCTTTTGAGCACACCTTCGTTACCTTCGCACTCGACCACGTCGTCGTATTTGTAGACCTGAGCTTGGATGAAGGTTTTCTGGAGATCGTTATGAATCACCCCGGCCGCCTCCGGGGCCTTGACTCCCTGACGAATTGTCCATTCACGAACCTCTTTCGGGCCGCATGTAAAGAAACTGATCAACCTCAAGCACTTGCGCAACTCTTTGATGGCCGCAGGTAGAGCACTCTCAACGCCTAGAGATTCTAGTTCCTCGGCGCGTTCTGATTCAGTATCAAGAATAGCCAACCGCTCTTCCAGACTGACGCTGATGGGCAATACCGCGTCCCCCGGAGAGTTTTCAGATACCCATTTCTTGATCTCCTTGACGCGCTGGTTTTCGGTTCCAGAAATATAATCTTCCTCGCTCACATTCACCAAGTAGACGCATGGCTTTGCAGTCAGCAGTTTCATGGAGTTGATCACGTCAACCTCAGCGTTGGACCATTGTCCGTTGATTACCCGTTTGTTGTCCTCAAGATGACCCAGGACCTTCTTGGCAGTTTCAAATTCTTGCTTGTACGCTTTGGCCTTGTTAGGAGGGCTCTTTTTCATGTATCGCTCGGCCAATTCGATAGTTTTAGTAGCAAACTCCATGTCCTTTAGAATCAGCTCATCAAAGATGATTTGCAAATCTCGAACTGGGTCCACGTTCCCCTCGACGTGGATGATTTCTTGATCGTCGAAGGCCCGAACTACCTGGAATAGGCCGTCTACGGCCCGAATATGGCTCAGAAATGAGTTTCCCAGCCCGTCTCCCTTAGAAGCACCTTTGACCAGCCCGGCAATGTCAAACACTGTAAGATTTGCCGGAATCTGAGCCTGTGAAGGCTTGTACAATTCACACAGCTTGTCAAACCGAGACGACGGTACAATGACTTTTGCCTCCTCAGGGTCAATTGTCGCGAATGGGTAATTTGCTGGCTATGATATGGTTAGGTTATGGCAAAGGCTATTGAACTTCACGCTGCTACTACACTCTGCAGCCCTGCTCAGCACTATTCATTAATGCGTTCATCGCAGCTTATTCACCAGCAGTGCATCGCTCAGACCAAAATGTCACTTACGTTTCCAAGATCAGACTTTGTCAGCGCCTGAAAGAAGGTTGATTTTCCGACCTGCAAGCCGTCAGCACATACTATGATTCTACATTAAACCTTGTAGACCCTTACATTAGCCAAGCCAACAATTCCGCCCTGTGGCTGTTAGAATTATCACTCTCATAACCGGGATTTCTCAACTCACCTTCAGATTATTACTGGGACGACCCAAGAGCTTTGTCTCATCAGCAGGACTACTGGATTTACCCTTCCTCTTGGGTCCTAGTGAAACTGGCTTAGTACTAAACGGCCTCCATAGCCGTCCTGCTCGCAGACTCCGCCGAAACACCACCGGCCCTAGCATTAGTTTTTGTCAACTGTCTTCCCAAACCACGACATCGCATCACGTAGGGCAGCCCTCTACTGGAAAGATTACAAAAGCCTATGTAGTTTTAATTGTTTACTATACTTACTTGAAGAAATCTCATGGACTAAAAGTGTATGTAGAATTCTCTGCACCAGATCCAAGGACCTCAGCAGCCTGAAGGGTCTTGATTGTCTTGTTAATCACAGTGTCCTGGTCAATGGTTCCAACGTCACTGACAAACTGGACAGTGTCCAACCAGGCACGAGCATCGTCGGAAGTGTAGTCCAGATGGGTAGAAATGTGGGTCACAGCCTCATCGTGGTGAGAGTTGAAGTATTCAATGCCCTCATTGACAGCAGAAAAGAACCCCTTGAGAGCCTTGGCTCCGTCATCAGCGGACGTGACGTCTGTCGAAGCTGTGATGACCCAGGATGGCCAAGGGGTGTAAATATGGCCAATCTGTTTCAACTCGCCATTGTCGTAGTACTTCTTTGTGGTAAAGACTTCCCACATGAAGGCGTCAGTTGGCTCAACTGCTCCAGTATTGTTGACGCCATCTCTCAGGTTTTTGAAGTTGTCCTGCACTTTGAAGCTGAAGTTGGCCGGCCATTCCTTCTGTTGTGCCAACACATAGGACATGACATATGAGCCGCTAGCACCCAAGTTAGCAAGCAATTTTTGAGCTAGAGAGGAGCAATCCCTACCTTCCAATTCGGCTGACGCCAATTCGTTTGCCCTTGATGTCGTCGACCGACGTTATATCTGTCCGGTTCGCTCCTGTACTGATTGCCCAACCTTAAAGCGTTAGCATCAACAAGTCTACAGTGTGGACGAACTTACAAAGCGGAGACTCGACATATGTTCCAACAATTTTGTACCAGTCAGAGCCCTTGCCAATCCCTGCGACAAATCCTTCGGTAAGGCCAATGGCAACATTGATTGACTTGTCCTTCAAGGACTGAACCATATGGCCAGTGCCCGAGGGAAACGGGACAAATTCCACTTCCACGCCATGAGATTTGTAGAAACCGTGGTCTTTAGCGAAAAACAACGGTGTGGAGAAGTGCTCTGGAACGTAGCCAACCTTCAGTAGAGTCATGTTGAGTTTGGGCTCATCGTCCCATCGGACATGCACTCATCACCTTTTTTTTTTTCCTTCTCCAGGCATAGTCGTAGAAGGTACATAAATACTGTGGAAGTTTATAGAGATATTCATTGTAATATTTTAGCAACACAGACTGCTCGACTTCTATATAGTTAGTATGTACATTGTTGCAACCGGTCCACGAATCAAGCATCACGAAGAGAGTTGTAGTGTTCGCCGAGGCCGTAACTGTGTTTATAGTACACCAGCTTGAGCTCCGGCTTAGAGCCTTCTTCGTTCACCTTGTGGACAGGACGGCCACTGAACATGACTGAAATGCAGCAATTGTAGAGTTTTGACAGAGCCAATATTTCCATGTCTCCGCCCCACAGGGCGGTAGTTTCCAATTCTGTGCAATATGGCTCAATTTCCTTCATGGTCAGTGTGTCCTCGTCAAACAAAAATGGGCTATATGTGTCGGGGTCTGCTTTAATATGGTTTGCAGCCTCGGTACGGAGATCCTGCACAGACTTGTCAATGCCATGTCGCTGCTTCAACTGATCAGCAATTGACGCAAAGAGACAGTGTCCGTCGGGAGTGATGTCGTACTGTACTAGATTTTGTCGATTGCACAACAGCTCTAGATTCTCTAGTTCAATTTTTCGATAATCAGTTTGTCCCGCAGCCTCGTTCGCAGCCTCCTCCATCATTTTCTTTTTCTCCTCTTCGCGCTTGGCCAGTTTTTCTTTTCGTCTATTTCTCCTTGGTCCTTGCTGTTGCTCTGTCTTGGGCTTCTCTTTGGCGGCCTCTTTCTCCTTTTCCTTCTCCGCTAATTCTAACTCGGCCAACAAATCTTCCGGGTTCAACTCATCATCACTCTCTTGCTCGTCTACTTCATCCGCAACATCCGTTCCTACGCTTTCACCATTACCACCAGACGACTGCAAAGCTTTAAGCTCAGCCTGATGTCGCGACTTCAAATCAGCCTCCATGGCCTCGATCTGCTTCATGATCTCCTTTTTCTTCTTCTTCTCTCCCTTGGTCGCCTGCTTCTTCATCCCGGTAGTCGTAGCCGTCAGATCTCTAACCTCCTTTCTATGACGAGCCAGCATCTCATCCTCCGTCTCATTCAGCACCTGTTCGACCATTTTTTCCCATGTGTCTGATAAGCCCTTCGACAAGTTGGACTATATATTCTGTGTACGCGCAGCGCGCGGTCGTTATTGAAAATTTCACTACACCACCATAGAAGTCTCTCCATATCAGACCATGCTTAGATCTCAGGGTCTCAACATTCTGGCGCATGGCAAGAGTGCTAATAATGCGGGACTTGTGGCTTTGGCAGGTCGTTCTGTGCGACACATGTCTGAGGCAGTAGCCCCGACAGAGGAAAAGAAGATGTTCAAGTCGCAGGTACGGGACAAAAACATTGACACGGCATTGTCCTCGGAGGATCTGGTCAAGGCATCCAAGGTGTTTATGGACAACTTCAAGGCTGACCGTGCGCAACAGTTTGTTACCGACAGCTGTCTTAACCTGTTCCGCAAGGTGCATTTGGCGACCATCAAGAACAAGCGACCGCAAAATTCTCTCAGCACCAAGGAAATGTTTAACAAGTACCTGGAAGGTGGAGTGGCCATTGGCTGGATGTGCAGCTACGCCATTATGGAGGACATTTTGGCCGGCGAAGCCCAAAAAGGATTAGAAAGCTGGGTTCGATTTCTGGAGACCCTGGGGAACACGGAGAAGGCAGCTGCTAATGTAAATAGAGATGCTGCACTTTCAGCATTAGTGGCCTATGTTGCCAATTGCTGCGACGAAGGCATTGAGGTTGATCCGACTGTGGCGCTTAAACTGGTGCCGTTGAAACGAATTCCTATGGATAACCAGGTTCTGGCTCTAAGCGGAATAAAAACGCTATCACAAGAACGCATTAACCAGCTCGTTGGGGGCGTCCGCAAGGTTCGTCTTCACGGATTGGACTTTAATAGTGTGGACTTCTTAAAGTCCATCCCCACAGACGCGCCTAAGGAAATTGAAGATAAGTATAACGAAGCACTTGCCAAGTCCGAGGAAAGCGGCATTCCATTCTCGCCCACTACATACTCTCGGTTTATCGCCTGCTTTGCAGAGTCGACAAAGGTGCAGACGGCATTTGATATTTGGAACGACATGCTGTCGAAGAATGTTACTCCCACCATTGAATGCTGGAACAGTTTGCTCAAGGCTGGTTCTTTGCACAGAGGCGAACGTGTGGCAATCGTAGAGCAGATTTGGTCTGAAATGGACAAGAACGGAGTCAAGCCTGATGCCGAGAGTTACAGTACCCTGATTGACTTGTACTTCAAGTCCCATAAGCCTGAAAGAGCTATTGAAATTTTTGACAAAATCCAAGCAGGAGAAATTGCTGGCGTCCCAGTTTCATACAAAATCTTTAACGTGGTGGTCAACGGCTTGCTCAAGCTCGGAGAGATTGACGAAGCCGAGACTCTTCTGCGACAGGGTCAGGCCAACGGACTGTCCATGGGCGTCATGACATACAACACCTTCCTTCGAACGTATATTGCTAGAAAGGAATATGCAAAGGCCCAAGCACTAATCGACGACATGGCAAACACTGGCGTTGAGCCAGACGTGTCTACGTACACCAACGTTATTGATGCCACCTTCAAGCTCGCCAGGCAATATGGCGCTGTTCCAGAAGATATCGTTGAAAGCCTGCTAAGTGAGATGTCCAGCAAGGGTATTAAGGCCAATACCGTGGCAATGACCAGTATTATCAGCGGCTTGATCAAATCATCTAACGATATTGAAGCTGCTCGAACGGTGTTCAACAAGTTGTTACAAAAGAGGCTTTCACCTAACGCTCGAACATTCTCCACCATCATTGACGGTGAGCTCACAATTGGAAGCTTAGACCAAGCACTCCACTACTTTAACATTATGGAACAGCACAACCTAAGGAAACTAACATCCATCTACAACCAAATTATCAACTGGTTTGTCCGCAAAGACCAGCTCGACCGGGCCTTCAATATCTTTACTGAGCTCCAACAAGACCGCAACACAGGGCCCAACAAATACAGCTACTATTTCATTCTCAAGGGCTGCGATAGTCGAAACAACACTCAAATGGCCCAGTCAGTTATAAACCAACTGGCCAAAGAACGTCCAGACTTTGATCTGGGCGAATTCCTTCCAGCACTGATCAAGAACCTCAGCCAAAGTGGTGTCGACGTCCCTGCCAGCCTCCTTGAAAAATGCGACCAAACCGTCGTCAATACCACTCTAAAGAAGCAGGACAAGCGACGTCGGCGAAACTGGAGCAGATGGCAATAAAAGTTTCTGTAAATATTCTCTCTCCATTTTGTATATATCACAAAAATATCACTGACCAGCGTTGATATCCCCACCACTTCCAGGGCCCCTTCGGCTGACCGTTGATGGATTGGCCCTCGGATAAATAACACTCCACTCGGGTTAATATAATCGTATAAAAGCGGGGTGGTTTGCCCGGTGGGCACGCTTGGCCTCACAACATTAAAGCAGCCGTGTAGGTGTGGCTATATATTTGAAAACGCCGCGTTCATCAGTGTGTTTCAAAGAGAAGGCACAGTGTCGTAGAGAATTGTACTCGTCAATTGTCCGCTTGAAAAAGCAGTAATAATACACATAAATCTCCGTCCCAATCTCCGCATGTGGGTCTGCTTCCGGTTAAAATGTGGGGGAACTCGGCCCGACTTTTTGCGGAGTCTGAGTGCATATAAACGTAGATTTGTCCTGTTGTATTGTGCATTTCTGAAGGAGAGCGATGAAACAATCTGAAGAGTGTGCTGTAGAGGAGGTGTTGGATAGTCTGACGACCGAAGAAAAGGTGAAGCTGCTTGCGGGTAAGTGTGTTTGAGTCGGAATGATGTGATACTAACGTGCGTTTAGGCAGGGACTTTTGGCATACCAACCCAGTGCAAGGTCTGCCTGCTGTTAGGATGTCAGACGGGCCCAATGGGGTCAGAGGCACCAAGTTTTTCAATGGGATTCCATCTGCGTGTTTTCCTTGTGGAACAGCACTGGGCTCTTTGATGGACAGTGAGCTGCTATACCAAGCTGGTGAATTGATGGCAAAGGAAGCCAAAGCGAAGGGTGCACACATTATTCTGGGCCCTACGGTTAACATGCAGCGCTCGCCGTTGGGCGGACGAGGGTTTGAGTCGTTTTCTGAAGATCCCCTGTTGAGTGGTGCGTCAGCAGCTGCGTTAATTAATGGCATGCAGGCTAACGGCATTCAGGCTACCATCAAGCATTACGTTGGTAACGACCAGGAGGACGAGCGAAGCGCAGTCAATGCAATCATTCCAGAAAGGGCCTTGAGGGAAATTTATTTGAAGCCATTCCACATTGCAATGAGAGACGCCAATCCCACAATGGTGATGACGGCTTATAACAAAGTCAATGGCGTCCATGCTGCACAATGCAAGCGGCTGTTGACTGAGATCCTCAGAGAAGAGTGGGGTTGGAAGGGAGTTACAACATCTGATTGGTTTGGTACGTATTCAACCGTCGATGCTATCAAGGCTGGCTTGGACATCGAAATGCCAGGGCCTCCTGTTTGGAGAGGCCGATTGCTCTCATCCAGCATTTCTACCCGAACTGTGACTATGAATGAAATTGACGACAGGGTGAGGCCCATTATTCGATTGGTTCAAAAATGCATGGCCGAATCAGGTGTTCCAGAGAACGCCCCGGAGGGTACTAACGACACTCCAGAGACGTCAAAGTTATTGCGACAGCTGGCTGCCGAGTCCCTGGTCTTGCTAAAGAATGAGGATAACGTTTTGCCATTGGCCAAGAACAAAACCACGGCCATAATTGGACCGAACGGCAAAGTGGCTAGCTTCTGCGGCGGGGGCTCTGCGTCCATGAGACCGTATTATAAGGTCACCCCATATGACGGCATTGCCCAAAAGTTGGAGTCGAAACCTTTGTATTCAATTGGCGTGGATAGTTCTTTGTCTTTACCGCTGGCGGGAGATCTTCTTACCACAGAAGACGGTAAGCCAGGCTTTATTTTCAAGACTTTCGACCTACCGCAGGATGATCCAGACAGAAAGAATGTGGACACATTGCATTTGGTGGATTCGTACATGTTTTTAGCAGACTACGACCCCGGTCTTCCGAAGGACAGACCGTACTATGCGGACGTGACTGGCTACTTTACCCCGGAATCTGACGGTGTGTATGAATTTGGCGTTACCGTGACAGGTACAGCCAAGCTTTTTGTGAATGGTCAATTGGTGGTGGATAATGCCACAGTCCAGCGTCCGGGCGACGCCTTCCTGGGCAGCGCCACAGTCGAGGAAATAGGTACCATCAATCTGAACAAAGGCGAACGATACAAGATCTTTGTGGAGTTTGGCGGTGCAGCCACTTCTAAATTGAAAAAGACAGGTACCCCAATGTTCGGAGGCGCGCTTCGTCTTGGTCTACGCAAGCAATTTGATGCTGCTGACGAAGTCACAAAGGCAGTCGACATTGCCAAGAGTGTGGATCAGGTCATCCTGACTTTAGGCTTGAACTCTGAGTACGAAAGTGAAGGTTTTGACCGAAAGCATATGGACCTACCTCCTGGAATTGACAAACTCGTAGAGGCAATCGTCGCCGTCAATAAAAACACAGTGGTTGTCATGCAGTCTGGCACTCCAGTGACGCTTCCGTGGATTGATCAGGTCAAAGGATACGTTCACGCATGGTACGGAGGCAACGAGACCGGCAATGGTATTGCAGACGTATTATTTGGAGATGTCAACCCCAGCGGCAAGCTTCCTTTGACCTTTCCTAAACGTGTTCAGGACAACCCTGCCTATTTGAACTACACCAGTGACAACGGTGTGGTGGTTTATGGTGAAAATGCACACGTCGGCTATCGTTACTACCAGGCGGTGGGACGAGATCCTCTGTTCCATTTTGGCCAAGGCATGTCATACACTACCTTCAAGTATGATGGCCACCAGGTGAATGTCACTGGTGGCGATGGTTTAGACCGACAGTTGCAGGTATCTGTGAATGTCACAAACTCGGGAAATGCTGCTGGCAAAGATACCGTTCAAGTGTACATCTCCCAGCAGGCTCCATCTATTACCAGACCGCCCCATGAGCTCAAAGGATTCGGCAAGGTTTACTTGGAGGTCGGAGAAACCAAAAAGGTTAACATTAACATCCCTCTAAAGGAGGCATGCTCTTACTGGGACGATTCCAGAAGCAAATGGATCATGGAGAAAGGAAACTACAACGTGGAATGGGCTTCAAGCAGTGTACAAATCCATCACACTGAAGTAATCTCAATCCCTCGCACCATTTGGTGGTCAGGTTTATAAGCCACAGAATGCCCCATATGCAGCTTACATAAACAAAGTATTTGAAGAACCTCACCGTGGTTGTTTTTCCCTCTTGCGCAGTAGAAACATGTCCAGAAGGTCTGTAGAGACCTCGCTGGGCTCACTTGTAACTATAAAAGAAGCTGCGCTCGTCCGACGCCAGCAGCTGGTGGACGAACATCGGCGGATACACGACCAGCTCAGACGAGTAGAAAGCCTTCCTTTAGGAAACGCTCAGAGGGTACATTTAGAACGGCTCAAGGCCATGGAACGTGACATGTATGAGCGGGTGCTGCTGGCCACCGAGGAAATTGAGCACATTGAGTATTATCTTTATAACCGAATCTAAAACGAGTTTTTGGCTGGACATTTATTTCCTACGCTTTCTATGCGCTAATTTTTAATTAACGACGAGGAGACGACGGTGGAGTGTGACGACGCACTTGGTTCTCGGCCAGCGATAGCCGAATCTCCTGCTCAATGTTCATGAGCTCTCGGCGAAGGTCATTTAGACGGAGGGCTGTACTGCTAGAGGCTAAAGATACCCATTGTGTTAGGCGGGATTGAACATACGTGAAATACATACCTGGGTTACTATGCTGGTTGATATATCTAATAGTGCTTAAGGTGTCAGCCCGTTCTTGATAAAGAAACGCCATTTTCTCCTCGTACGAGTCAAAGTACTGATCGATGTTGCTTCTCATTGGGTGTATGTGGACTATTGAGCGATTATCCCTATTATATATAGTTGGAGTATTGCCCATGATGTAGTCGGTATGCAGGAGTTGTTAGATGAGCATGGCTGTAGTTTGCTCAAAGGGGCTAGAAACCGGCTTTTGAGGCACTGGGCTGCAGTTATTGAAACAGACAGCTGCATTTCTTCGGCTACGTGCATGACACTAACCATTCTAAGAAGGCAGCTGAAATTTGCACATAATCACAGTGTTCTGGTACGGAGTTTGAAGGCCGTGTAAGTGTTTCTGCTGATATTTCGTAAAGGTACAGTACCCATTGGATTGAAATCCTAGGAGAAGTAGACAGTGGGTTGCCCAAGGTTCTTCCTTTTTTTTTTTTTTTTTTTTTCTCTACAGCCAGAGAATCGCTCTGTTCCCCTCTGTACCGAGAGGGCAGCCACAGAGTCAGATACATTCAGTACATCCTTATAAACTGTACACTTAAGTATAAAACAGTCGTATACGGCGGCATTCGACCTCGTTGCCCCAGTAACGCGTGCCAGGGCTCCGGCGGGGGTACCGGACCCAGATAACGCAACAGTTACATTGAACACAATCCAGCCAGGAAGAGGAGATGAAGCTTTCAGACCAGATTCCGATGCTATGGAGCTCTGCTCTGAATGTGTTTTCTGGTGGCGGTGGAGCGGGTCGACTGAGCGACCCCCTGCCAGCGCCAGTCTCGGCCGCATGGGCCTCGGGTAATCAGTTTCTTGGGCTATCCCCGGACCTGAAGTTCAATGGCCCAGAGAATGAAGTGCTCGACAGGGCATTCTCACGGGCCCTCGATCACATTCGTGGAGACAAGTGGTTTCCTCTAGAAGGGAATGCGACGGCCGTTTGGACGTCGGTTCCTAGTTCAGCGGAAATCGACGAGGTTAAGGTTTCAATTAAGGACACAGCAGCTGACCTTCAACACGGTGTTGATGAATCATACTCTCTACGTATCGACAGGCAGTCTGGAGTTTCTATTTCAGCAGAGACCGTGTGGGGAGCACTGCATGCGTTGACCACCCTTGAACAGTTGGTATTGTACAGGGCCGATTCGAACGAATTCTACGTAGAGGGGCCAGTGACTATATCTGACAAGCCAAAGTACCCCTATCGCGGCGTCATGATTGACACTGCCCGTAACTTTTACTCTGTGGACTCGCTGCTCCGCCAATTGGATGCAATGGCATTGGCCAAAATGAATGTGTTCCATTGGCATTTGACTGATACCCAGGCATGGCCGGTATTCGTCCAAACATACCCAGACATGATCAAGGACGCTTATTCTCCATGGGAGGTGTATCGCCCAGAAGATATCAAACGTGTTGTTGAGTACGCTCGTGACAGAGCCATCCGGGTTATTCCAGAATTAGATATCCCAGGCCATTCCAATTCTGGCTGGCGAAGAGTTAAAGACGACATTATTGCATGTGGAGAGTGTCCGTGGGACAAAGTGGCCGTGGAGCCGAACCCAGGCCAATTGGAAGTGTTAAATGACAACACATATGAAGTGTTGCAAAATGTCTATAATGATATCAGCGAGTTGTTCACAGATAACTTTTTCCACGTCGGACTTGATGAACTGAACACTGGATGTTATAACCAGTCAAGGGCTATCCAAGCCTGGCTCAAGGAGGACACTCAACGAAATTACAGCGATGTTGTCCAGTACTGGATTGACAAGGCACTCCCCATTTTCAGGAATCGACAAAATAGGCAGCTAGTCATGTGGGAGGATGCTGTTCTTTCCGCCGACATCCCCGCAAAGGACATCCCCAAGGACATCATTCTCCAAGCCTGGAACGAAGGTGTTGGATCTGTAAAGGCGTTGGCATCCCGCGGATATGACGTGATTGTTTCATCTGCAGACTTTGTATATCTCGACTGCGGCTTTGCGGGATGGCTCTCTGATGACCCCCGCTACACCGATCAAACGAATCCCTCGCCGGGCGAGCCGTCTTTCAATTATGGCGGTAGCGGCGGCTCTTGGTGCGGTCCATATAAGTCATGGCAGCGGATTTACAGTTACGACTTCAGCGCCGAGCTCACCCAAGAAGAGCAAAAACACATAGTGGGCGGCACTGCCAACCTTTGGTCCGAGCAATCTGATGGCGCGGTCGTTGATTTTATCATCTGGCCTCGGGCAGCAGCCTATGGCGAGCTCCTCTGGTCGGGCAATAAGGACAGCTCGGGAAAACTTCGAACATCTGAATTAACTCAGAGGATCCTCAACTTTAGAGAACGTCTCATTAGAAGAGGCATCAATGCAGCCGCATTGATGCCCAAATATTGCGCCCAAAATCCGGGCCAATGCAAATTGGAAATGTAGAATAAAAATAAAATAAAAAAAAAGTATCCTGCCGTTGAATGCATCCGCGAAGCGGGCCCGGGGGGTCTGGGAGCTGGCCCCCAGGAAAACCGCCTACTACCGATTGCCAACAGCAATTGCAAACTTCTTCGGCAGCTCTTGCCTTGGAAGATTTTTTGCTTCTAATTTTTTTTGTTCGGTCAAAGCATTTAGAGCTGAGACAAGTGGTGTGTGCGGCCTCCCACCCCGGTTTTTTTCTTTTTTGGCGTGACCCGGCCCCCGGGTTTCGGGAACGGACCTGTCGTCCAACAGACGAACGCCTGCCGCTGGTTGTTTATTTCTCCCAACTGCTTCGTTGAGCGCGCAAGGCGAGAACCGTGCGCGCACGGCGGGGAAGAAATTGTTGTTACTTCAGGGGTTGAGGGGCTCAAATCTGGGGTCGCATTTTTGATTTGAACGAAGTACGTTGAAAATGTGGAGGGTGGAGAAATTAATTTCGCTAGAATCCGAAACGGTATAGGTTTCAGTGTCGTATTTCAATTTGCCCAGATGTGAAACGGACGAAGATCGACAATGAGGGGCTTCGGCCCGGCTCTCTTCCTGTAACATTGCATTCCGCCGATCATACTACCATAGTCGATGGCCGAGAGAGTATAAGAGAGAGGCTGGGGACCTGATTTGGTCGGATCAACAATCGCAATGAGCCTTTTCGCAGACGCAGCAGCCATTAGTCCGGCGCCGACGGCCACACATTTGGCCGATCCGCTCCCTGCGCCGGTGTCCATGTCCTGGAAGGGCGACTCCGGCTTCATTGGAGTGTCTCCACACTTGAAGTTCGATGGGCCCCACAATCATATTCTCAAGAAGGCCTTCTCTCGTGCAGTGGACAACATGAAGCACGATAGATACTTCCCTCTGGAGGCCAATGATACCGTCTGGGACAATACTCCATCCGAGGTCACTGTCCACAAGGTCAAGTTTGACATTAAGGATCTGGATGCCGATTTGCAACACGGTGTTAATGAATCGTATTCATTGAACGTCGGTGATTCTTCAGAGGTTTCTGTCACTGCCGAGACCGTCTGGGGTGCTTTGCATGCATTGAACACTCTTGAACAACTTGTTCTCTACCAGAGCGATAGCCAGAAGCTCTTTGTGGAAGGCCCTGTGTCTATTACCGACGAGCCCAAGTACCCATACCGTGGCATCATGATCGACACTGCCAGAAACTACTACTCTGTGGAGTCTATTCTTCGTCAAATTGATGGTCTGGCAATGGCCAAGATGAACGTCTTCCACTGGCATTTGACTGATACTCAGTCTTGGCCTGTGTATGTCAAGTCATACCCCCAGATGATTAAGGATGCTTATAGCCCACGAAAGGTGTACATGCCTGAGGATATCAAGCGTGTGATTGAGTATGCCAAGGAGCGAGGTGTCCGTGTGATTCCAGAGCTCGACCTTCCAGGACACTCTAACTCAGGATGGAAGAGAGTCAACGAGGATATCATTGCTTGTGGTAATTGCCCATGGCAGGAAGTGGCTGCAGAACCAAACCCTGGCCAGTTGGAAGTGCTCAAGGACGATACTTACGAAATCTTGGAGAAAGTGTACGATGACGTCAGCGAAATGTTCCATGACAACTTCTTCCATGTCGGATTTGACGAACTTAACACTGGATGCTACAACCAATCTGACTCCATTCAGAAGTGGCTCAAGGAGGATCCAAAGAGAAATTACTCCGACGTTGTTCAGTATTGGCTCGACCGTGCCATCCCAATTTTCAACAATACTGAGGACAGACAATTGATGCTGTGGCAGGACGCTATTCTGTCTGCCGACATTCCAGCCAAGCATGTTCCAAAGAACATTATCATGCAGGCCTGGAGTGATGGTGTTGGTTCTGTCAAGAAGCTCACCAGTATGGGCTATGACGTTGTTGTGTCCTCTTCTGACTTTGTCTATTTGGACTGTGGTATGGGCGGCTGGCTCACTGATGACCCTCGTTACGACGTTCAAGTAGACCCATCTCCAGGCGAGACGTCGCTAAACTATGGCGGCAATGGTGGTTCTTGGTGCGGTCCATACAAGTCATGGCAACGTGTTTACAGCTTTGACTGGGATTCCCAATTGAACGACGAAGAGAAGAAGCATGTTGTTGGTGGAAGTGCAAACCTTTGGTCTGAACAGACTGATTCTTCCAACGTTGACGCAATGGTTTGGCCTCGTGCAGCTGCTTATGGTGAGCTTCTTTGGTCTGGAAACAAGAATGACCAAGGCGACCTCCGAACCCATGACCTTACTCAACGTATCTTCAACTTCAGAGAGAGACTTGTTACCCGCGGCATTAATGCTGCTCCTCTAGCTCCAGAATACTGCACTCGCCACCCCGGCCATTGCAAGCTGGAGGAGTAATTTAGATTAAGCCAATTGATGCTCTTTTGTTTTCTTAGAATTTCCTATGCATTTTGCTTGTAATTCCTTGTAATATAATCCGGTGGCCAACTTCCTCTTACTTGCGAAGTACTTCTTGTGTCATTTTATTAAGACTCTTTTCAGTGTGATTTTAGTCCGGAGATAAAGTGCATCTTAATAAAACAGCGGAAAGACGATAAAGGCTCTTTCAACGCATCCAGAATTAGGTGGAAAGAAGGAACCTTGGACTCCCAATAATGAGGTGCGGGTGCACGGCTGTTACCTCGGTCCGAGTACGAGTGGATAAGGGTTGCATATCATGCATGAAGATCACCAATATTCTAATGGCGATACGATGTTGAATGGACGGAATTGGGTTGCAGGTGATATTCGTATTGGCGGGGCATGCTAATTATCCATTGTAACATCAAGGATTATTAAATGTCTGTCTTGGCCCATGAAAGTTCTGTAAAATAACATGTCGTTACTGTTTGGAGATCTTTTCCCATTGCCCAACTCTATGACCGTGGGTGAGTCGCCTGGATTGATTGGAATGGATTCCAATCTCCAATTCAGCGGGTTTGAGAATGATCTTTTGAAAAAGGCTTTTGGTCGAACTCTTGAGAATATTAAGAATGACAAATGGATTCCACTTCAGGTGAATAACTCTATCTGGGTCAATGTTCCAGAATCAGCCTCTATTAAAACGCTGTCTTTCACCATCAATGATGGAAATGCCGATCTCCAACATGGAGTAAACGAATCATATACACTGGACGTTGGAAAGGACGAAAACATTCAGATAACAGCAGAAACTGTATGGGGGGCCATTAATGGGCTCAAAACGTTTGAGCAGCTGGTGTTGTATCAACCGGATAAAAACAGGTATTTTGTAGAAGGCCCGGTTTCTATTGTGGATGAGCCCAAATACCCATATAGAGGGTTAATGGTTGATACGGCCAGAACTTTTACACAGTGGAGGCCATCCTACGTCACCTCGACGCATTAGCAGCTGCAAAAATGAACGTTTTCCATTGGCATTTGACTGATACACAGTCATGGCCAATTTTCGTCAAAGCACACCCAGAAATGACCGATGATGCCTACTCAGCGCTCGAAGTGTACCATCCCCAGGACGTCAAGAAGATAGTCGACTACGCGAAAGACCGTGGTATCCGTGTGATTCCAGAGATGGATTTACCCGGGCATTCGAATCTCGGGTGGAGACAAGTTAATCAGAACATGGTTGTTTGTGGAAATCATGACGGTCCGTGGAATGATGTTTCAGGAGAGCCAAACCCTGGTCAATTGGAAATACTCAATAATGACACTTATGCGGTTCTGAAATCAGTGTTTGATGACATCAGTTCAATGTTTGCAGACAACTTTTTCCATGTTGGGTTTGACGAATTGAATGCCGGCTGTTACAACACGTCCACAAGAGTTCAACATTGGTTTCAGGAGGACAATAGCAGAAATTATAGCGACCTCGTTCAGCACTGGGTTGATCGAGCTATTCCAATCTTCAAGAATCGCCATGACCGAAGGCTGATCATGTGGGAGGATGCAGTATTATCTAGTTCCATGCCTGCTAACGACATACCAAAGGACGTTATTCTCCAAGCTTGGACTAACGGAGTAAAGAACATCAAAACTCTTGCATCCAAAGGGTATGATGTTATTGTCTCCTCTTCCGACTTTCTCTATCTCCCCTGCGGCCTTGGAAGTTGGTTGGCAGACGACCCTCGATATGCTGTCCAGGAGGACCCATCTCCTGGAACACCCTCGTTCAACTACGATGGCAACGGCGGGTCTTGGTGTGCACCGTATAAGACGTGGCAGCGTATCTATAGCTTTGATTTTAATTCTGAGCTTACAGAAGAGGAGCAAAAACGAATTATTGGCGGCTCAGCTGCGCTCTGGTCCGAGCAAATAGATGGAACGTCTTCTGATGCTATTGTGTGGCCGAGAACAGCATCATTAGGTGAAGTCCTATGGTCGGGGAACAAGAATGATCAAGGTCAAGTCAGGACAGGTGAAGTTACTCAGCGCATTCTCAATTTCAGAGAACGCCTTGTTAAGAGAGGCATTAATGCTGCTCCATTGATGCCGAAGTACTGCGGCAAGAATCCAAGAAAGTGCAACTACGTAAAGTAGTTTGGTTAGGTAGATCAAAGCGAAGTTTAGATCAATCTAGTAGCTGAGAGGTCAATTCCGGGAAAGTAGTCATAGCAACTTTCATCGTCAGCGCAGTTAGTAGCCTCAGAGCATATGAAAAGAAGGCATTTGCCTATCTGCTAGAATTTTTTCTCTTGCTCCCTTGGAAGATGGCGCTGGGCATGATCCAGGGTTTTTGTGGTTGGTTGGAGGTACCCCTTGTGGTTTGGGCTTGTTAGAAGGATCCTTCTTCATCGACCTCTGAGATTCACGAAGAATATAATCTCTAGCAACCTTGTAAATATGAGGTCAGGATGGTACATGGCGCCGGACCCAATATTCGGCTTGTGACCGCCATTCACAGGCACGATAAAACCACAATCATTTAATTTCAATACACCTTCCATAATAAGCTTTTGGCACGTTGACAACGAAAAAAATCTTTGTGACGTAAGCTATTGCAAAAGTGTCAATTTGAAGGATCTGCCTCTTGCGTAGGCTGGGTGGAAGATACTTTACTGATCACTCCAGTGACGTTCCTAACAGAAGACTGGGTCTCAGATTTATCAGAAGAAAGAGGATAAGAACCACGGATATATGTTTTTGCACGGATGTCGATGAGATTCAAGTCAAAATTTGTGGTCCGATTAAAGTCTGATATATTAGTGATATCATGAAGGAGCAAAAGCAATTGAGCTGTTCATCAGGTGGCGTGCTGCATGGCCAGTTGATGGGAACCTGTGAGGAAATCGAGTAGGAACAGTTGGCAAGTTTCGCGAACTGACATTGAATGTTGAAGCACTCAGACTACATTGCATCAGCAGCCGCAATAAACGCATTCAGTTGATTTGGAAAATGCTTGTGGTGATTAGAAAAGCCGTGAACTCGTTATGAATGTTCTGTTCACTATCAGCTGGAGATTGGGACCCGTTGATTAGTAACTTTTGAGCTTGTGCTAAGACAAACTCATTAAAAATGTGCTAACAACGCTAAAACCGAAGGAAGACGGGTTTTTCCTACCGCATGACAGCCCAAGCGTCAATAAGAGCAGCTTTGGACTTTAATTGGCGAATTGACGAATCGTGATAGGTACTGAAGGGTGGCAAGTAGGCAGCCAGGGATGGAATCTGACAGTCAATGACTGGAGGTTCTTGGATTGACAAATGGATGTGTGGGGAAGGAGGAGCAGGTTTATGAGAGGCGACGGCTGGATGCGATATTTACTATTATTACCTAGGTCAGATTGAACATCTGTTAACGTCATAACCATGGACACGTTCCCAACCCAGTTTAACATTGCTTTTCATGATGAGCTCTCTTTGTAACTCTTGTCGAAGCCCCTTATGAGATAGATGAACAAGGCTGGCTGGAAGAGAGAACAGCGGACTCCTTAGGATGTGATGTATGCGGTAATTTCCTTCCATCACCTTGTTGAAGATCTTGGATTCTGGACTCATTATCTTCATCGAGAGAGGTGTCAAAACACTAGAAGTGACGTTGAATCAACATCCGGATTACATTAAAAAAAAAAATCTATAAAGAAAAATAATGATATAATGATAATTTAACTCTTTCCAGAAAAAGCATGCTGACTAAAACTCCGTTTACCATGTCAAACAATGCCCCTCCCTTACCGTTGGACCCAAGTGGAACACCACAACACTGGCTAAAGATGTCGGCAATCGCTTACGACAGAAGAGCTTTCAGATAACTTCCATAGTTGTACGGCAAGAACCAGAACCCCCTGGGCTAGGGTTTCGGACTAAAGATCCCCCACGGTTCGGTTAAGGGTCAAGAAAAGTCCGCTAGAAGTTGGGGTTTACATTTGTAACACGCACATTCAACTATGGGTGGATTAAAGAGTTTTAAAGACTTGCCTACTTTTGACGAGCTGCCTGATAAGCGTCGATACTGGGAATGGGGGCCAGCAGGCTCATATGAAGAAGGCTTGGGCAAGCTGAATCTTTTGACAGATGAAGTGGTAGCCCAAGCTGCCGCCAGTGAGATAAAAACTGGGCAAAGAGTTGGTCTTGGGTGGGAGTTTAGAAAGCTCGAGAACCCTCCATTCAAACGAATGCCATTCAATTTGAATATCAAGTGGGTTGATTATCCAATGGCCTACGACGATGAGTACCAGATGAATCCGCAACAGTCATCTCAATGGGATGGATTTAGACATCATGCACAGCCAATCGACCCCAAGATGGATGGCAAGCCCATGAGGTTGGAAGAAGGAGCGAACCCAGATGACCATGTTGTCTGGTATGGAGGTACCAAGCCATCAGAAATTACTCCAGACAATGAGAGAATCAGTATTCACCATTGGGCCAAGAAGGGAATTGTGGGCCGCGGTGTGCTGATTGACTATGCCAAGTACGCCCGCGCAAAGGGCATCAAGTACTCTTCGTTTTCCCTGCACCAGATTAGGTTGCACGAAATCAAAGAGATCATTGAACAAGACAAGATTGAAATCAAGCCCGGCGATATATTGTTCATCCACATTGGTCTCATTGAAGAATGGGAGTCAATGACCACTGAGCAGCGGGAAGCGTACGGTAGCGGTAATCATCAGCACTGCGGAGTCGAACAAACCGAGGACGTGCTTCGCTGGTTGTGGAACAACCACTTCGCGGCAGTCGCAGGAGACATGATCAGCTGGGAAGTCTTTCCATCCCAGAACCCAGATCTGGCATTGCACAATTATCTACTTGCTGGCTGGGGAGTGCCCATTGGTGAAATCTTTGATCTGTCGGAATTGGCCAAAATCTGCGAGCGCCAGAACCGTTACAGTTTCTTTGTCACCTCCGCTCCGTTCAACGCTATTGGCGCAGTGTCGTCGCCGCCAAACGCAATCGCTATTTTCTAAGTAGTTTGAATGTATTTACCGTTTTTGTCAACCCCCCTGGCCGTCGTTGTCCTGGCAACAGCATAATCGGGGTTAGGGTGCGGCTAAATGACTAAGCACTGGGGGGATGTCTCGGACGCTGACACGGGTCTGGCTGGTGTGTATATATGAACCGAGCTCGAGAGCGGTTTTTCATTTTTTGGTGACAAGATGACACAGGATAAGCTGACTATTGGAGTGCTTGCTCTTCAGGGCGCCTTCTTGGAGCATGTTCAGCATTTGGAAAAGGCGAGATCAAGGATTAACATCGACTATGCCGTGGTGGAGGTTCGCACCGTTGAGCAGTTGGCTCAGTGCCATGCCCTAGTGATTCCTGGTGGCGAGAGCACCAGCATTTCTTTGGTTGCCGAGCGCAGCGGCTTGCTGGGGCCGCTGCGTGACTTTGTCAAGAAGGATAGAAAGCCTGTTTGGGGCACTTGTGCCGGAATGATTCTGCTGGCCGAGGAAGCCACTCGAACCAAGAAAGACGGCCAAGAGTTGATTGGTGGTCTTGATGTCCGGGTCGCTCGAAATCATTTTGGCCGTCAAACCGACTCGTTTACAATGGACTTGCCCATGTCATTCCTGAAGGATCAAAAGTCGTTCCATTGCGTCTTCATTCGAGCACCGGTTGTCGAGGCCATCATTTCCAGTGACAGTAGCACAGACGGCTCTAACGTGCGTGCGCCTGCAGTCGACAACAAATCGTGCGACGACGTCAAGGTACTCAGTACAATTCCAGCAGAAAGGGCCAAAGACGGCAAGGAAAAGATCATTGCTGTTCAACAGGGCAATGTCTTTGGAATCAGCTTTCATCCCGAGCTGTCTTCGGACACCGCCATCCACGAGTGGTGGGTCAGGAACTGCGTAGTGTAATTACCGTACTAACCTAAGTCTCATGAGGAATACATAGAGTTTGTAAGTCTTCCAGGCCCATGCATGGCTCTCTCTATAACATGGCCCATGCATGACCTCTCTATAATAAAAGTGAAGACAAGATCCCCTAACCCACTCCTTCTGCACTAACAGCCCCCGAGTACCACTAAGCCTTGGCCGAGGCAAATGCCCCAGAAGCTCATCGCCGACGATATTCTCACTCCCCCCACGCTTGGACCGACCTATCGGTTTAAGCCGCAGACGCTGAGATGATAAATATAAAAAATTCAGGGTTCGGGGGCGAGCCGCCGCTGACCCGAGTTGGCGATGAGCCGCCGCCCCGAGTAGTGCAGTGACACATCCAAGGTATATAAAGTGCTCAGCGGCAATTTGTGACCCACAATTGTATTCATAACCGAAGAAGAAAAAAAAACAGAAACATGTCTAGCGACGAGTTCAAGCTCAAGGCGGGTCTTGCCCAGATGCTCAAGGGCGGAGTGATTATGGACGTCGTGAACGCTGAGCAGGCCAAGATTGCTGAACGTGCGGGTGCGTGCGCAGTTATGGCTCTGGAGCGAGTTCCAGCTGACATTCGAGCTGAGGGTGGTGTTGCCCGAATGAGCGACCCAAAGCTCATCAAGGAGATCATGGACGCTGTGTCTATCCCGGTGATGGCCAAGTGCCGTATCGGCCACTTTGTCGAGGCTCAGATCCTCGAGTCTTTGGGCGTGGATTATATTGACGAGTCCGAGGTGCTGACTCCAGCTGACCACAACAATCAGATCTCCAAGAACAACTTCAAGGTGCCGTTTGTGTGTGGTGCAAAGGACCTTGGCGAGGCTCTCCGAAGACTCAGTGAGGGCGCTGCAATGATCCGATCCAAGGGAGAGGCTGGCACTGGAGACGTGGTTGAGGCCGTCAAGCACATTCGAACTATCAATGGACAAATCCGACACGCTGGTTCCATGAACGAGGACGAATTGTATGCCTATGCTAAGGAGCTGCGAGTTCCCGTCGACCTGTTGAAAGAAGTCGCCAAGTTGGGTCGTCTTCCGGTCGTCAACTTTGCTGCTGGCGGGGTTGCTTCTCCAGCTGACGCTGCTCTTTGCATGCAGCTTGGTGTTGACGGTGTCTTTGTTGGTTCCGGTATCTTCTTGGGCCACAATCCAGAAAAGCGAGCCAAGGCTATTGTCCAGGCAGTGACCAACTACAAGGATCCTAAGGTGCTTGCCGAAGTGTCCACGGACCTCGGCCCGGCTATGGTTGGCAGAACCGTCGACAGTTTGGTCAAGACTGAGCGATACGCCTCAAGGGAGTAAACGTAGTTGAAGGACTAATTTGCTGACCAAACTTATAGACTAGCGTGCTGTATATATAAATATGGTGGTTATATGTTGGCTTCTAAAGGACTCATTTATTGGGTCTAATGTTTAATGTAGTCGGCGCTTACGCCACAGTGCATAGCCACATTTAGCGAACTGTTGAACATAATAAATGCCTCTCGAAACTCATTCTGGAGCCACAAGAGCAATCAGGGAACAATGCTTTGTACTGCGCACAGCACAGACGTTCCCCAGAAAACGTTACATTGTAGACCACGCACGCAATTGGCCACGTTGTATTTGAAAGACAACCCCGCAAAGCCAATAAGAAATCTCACGATGACCAGTGAGTCGCTGTTGTATATACGTAAGACAACTCCTTCGGATAAACCAATTGCGGAGAGAGATGGCGGGGCTGACCCCACCCGCCGGTTGGGAGCGGCGCGCCGGCGTAGCCGACAGAACGGGGCTGGCAGAGGTAAGGCATCACTCGCATATCTCTCTCCTTTTTTAAGGTACGCCAACCAAACATGACAGAGGATGGTGGAAAGGCCGCTGGACTTACGGACAGATGGCGGCTCAGTAGTGTTAGTGATTTTGGAGGATTTATAGGTGGCGGTAGTGGCGGTAGTCACCAGCCCCGGCAGAATACCACGAGCGGAGGAGCAAATGCAAAGCCAAAACGAAGCCAAGCGTGCGTGAGCTGTCGGCGGCAGAAGATGAAGTGCCAATTCAGCGTGCAGTCGGATCCGCCGCGTTGTGATCGGTGTAGACAGGCCAACATTGAGTGCAAGTTTGAGATTCGGGCCAACGACAAGCAATGGACGTCGTCCGTTGAGGAGAGACTCAAGAGATTGGAAGATACGCTGGCTGAGTTAATGGATTTGCTGCAGAATAACAATGTGTGGGGTTCGTCGCCCATTGGCGAGGGCCATTGGGCCCATCAGCATCAGCCTGTGGCCGGGACCAAACGGGCTCATGCAACGAAGGACCTGGCCAATGGCTTGTTAAGCGGTTTGATTGGCTCCAGGCGTGGAAGTAGTAACGATCCAGATAGCACTAGTAATGGCAGCCCAGAGCCGCCAGGAAAACGGTCCAAGGTGGACCTAGATGATACCTCGCTAGTTGAGTCGGCCGAAGCTCGAGAGTGTATTGAGTTCTTCAATGCCAAACTCGCCCGCTATCTCCCGATACTAGTGTTCAAGTATTTACCGCAGTTTGATGTGACGGTGCAGAAACGGTCGCCAATTCTGTTTCTGTCGATCCTGTCTGTAGCATCGCTCTATCATCCGGCCTACCAGGCACGGCATGGAGCGTTTAGAAAGGAGTTTGAGACGGTGGCCGACAGCCTGGATTATAAAATGCTGGCATCAGGGGAATCAAACCTGAACCAAGTGATTGATGTCATTGTAGCATTGAGCTTGGCGGGAGCGTGGCTGGGCGGCGAACTGGGGTTCCGCATGAGCGTGACTGCGAGTAATTTAGCTGGAACTGTTTTCCCGCTCGAACAGGAGAGAACGAGCCCCGACGAGACGGCGAAGCGGGAATTGATCAGCGCCATTGGCCTGATGACTTATATCATCGAGCAGCGCCTGCGAATCATCCATGCCCGGCCAATCGACCCAAATCAGATTGTCAACGGCAAGCGTCGTGATGTGTTCTTTGCCCAGTTTCTGGCGTCGCTGATGCAGGATCGCAAGGGGCACCACCATGAGATGGATGTGGCCGAGCTCAAGATAACCGCAAACGTGGAGCTGTGCGCGGTCATTCTAATGCTACAGCTGGATCTTCGACACGAGGTCAAGATTGATGTGCTGACTCATTGGAACAACCAGCTGGACAAGTGGCTGTCTGAATGGATGGGCAAGTTAACTGTCAACCTCCTGCCGTCCTCGTGGAAACCAGTGTTTCTTACATTCCACTTTGCCAAGCTGTTCCTGAATAGCATGGCCGTCAGCAATGTGAAAAAGCCAATGGACGCCACCTGGGCGCCGCCCGTAGATCCAAACATGGACCCGGAACAACGCAAACGATTCACAAAGGCAGCCGAAAACTCTGCTTTGGACATTCTTGACATGCTAATTCGCGACCGCGACATTGAGCGATTGATTTCTGTCGCCCCTGTATTCTATCCCACCATATTTATTACTGCCTGTGCATGGCTCCTCAAGCTCCTGACTATCACCAGAGCCATAGGCTACTCCACTGACGAGGACAAGATCGTCCGCGTAGCCCGTAGCTCCTACAATCTCTTGTCAACTAAACTCGCCGCTCCAGTTCTCCCCTGCAACCCGTCAGTGCGGAACCTGGGCGTCGGGTTAGACAAGGTATCTGAGCATTTAGCTTACGACAATTACAACCGCTCCGCACACTCACAACCGCAGCAACCCCTTCAACAGGTAACGCCGATGGTATCGACTACGGCTTCCTCTGACAACACGTATGTGGAAACCCCCCAGCAACCGGGAACCGAGGCTGCAGGCATATTGCCCACAAACTTCTGGTCGTTCACTCCTTTCCGGGCGCGATACAGCGACAGTGCTGCCAGCCAGTTTGGCCCAGAGAGTGAGCAGCAGAACGTCATTTGGCAATCGTCAGGTGAAGGTGTGACCGATTTCCTGTTCGACGCTTATTCGTCCAGTATTCTAGAATCCCTCACCGGCGGCACCGGTGCCGACATGTAATACCATGCTTCTGTATTTATATATTCTTCTTCAATGGTTAATTCATTCATTGAGCTACCAACTCTCTGTCTATTCATAAACGGTCATCACTGTCTCGGTTTTAAATACTTGTTAGCCGCTGCCGCTGCGGCGGTAGCCGCAGGGTCGGCGATAATGTGCATGGTTCTAAATTCATGACTAAGAGCGTCCAGGACTTGGCTTCTAAACTTTTCCACCGACAAAAGCGAGCCCGATAGGAGCAAGGCTGATTCGGCAGGGTCAATTGGGCCCAGTGGCGTACACAATGGGCTCACAACACGAGCCAAGTGCGCCGCGGCGTCATCCAATATCCCTTTGGCAGTTTCGTCGTCTTCCTCATATGCGCCTTTGAAAACCAGCCGGGAGATGGACGCTATACGGGTCTTGGAAGATGGAGCAAAGTTATCCAGGACGTGGATGAGTTCCAAATGGAGCGCGGGACCGAGAGAACAGCCCAATTGGTCCAGCACGGCGGCCTTCCATCCATCTAAGGATGGGGAATCCGTCTTGTTGATCTGAAACTGCATGTTCTTATGCAACACTGCCTTGATTCCCTGCAAACCAATCCAGTACCCGCTGCCCTCATCGCCAAGCACATGTCCGAAGCCACCGGCGCGGGCGAGCATGTCTGTGTCTTCAAACGCCATGGCAATTGATCCTGTACCGGCAATCAGCCCCACGGCCCTCGTTTCCGATGCAAATGTCAATTGCGAACATAACAGCGATGCATCATTGTTCAAAATCACCTGCTCTTTGTCGAGATTAAACATTTGAGACAAAGCTTCCAAGGCATCAGTTTGAGTGCGCGAACCGAATCCGGCAAAGCCTGCCCATAGGGCGACGAACTCCCCCTGAACGTTGGCTGCGTCGAGAGCCTGGCGCACGGACTTGATCATGCCCTGGACGCCAATTGACGCCAGGTTGGACGAGCCCGCCTGGCCGTATCCGACCTCCTTGCCATCTAGATCACAGATAAACACCCGAGTCTTGGTGCCACCGCCGTCAATGGAGGCCACCAGCTGCATCACGCGATAACGGTGTAAGCCATATTTGGGACGGTGGGAGACTTTTAGTATCTTGTTCGGCGAAGATACCGGGTCGGCCGCCGGCGAAATCCCCGGCTGGCGCACGGCTGGCCCGCAAGTTTCTCCGGATCATCCTTCGCCGGCAGCCAAGTAGGTAATAATTCCCCGGATTTTTTGTCTCTTACAGCTGTGCCCGCTTAAATAGTGGGTCGCTAGAAACGGTTTGTGCATGCGAAGGGTGGGTGTAGTCAGTGACACCCTAAACCCATGAGCCGAAGTCTTGTCGTGTTTGTACATGTAGAAATTGACCGGGTGTCTATGTCTATTTATATATGCGGATGGTTGCTTTGTCTGTTGGTTCGAGCATCGTATTTATAGGGCCATTGGCTGTCGGCGTCAATCATTACGCACAAAGGCAATTAAACTTTGTATATTATTTCTTCAGGTCGACTATTGATGCATTAACCTGACCCTTTGTCTATATATAAATATGCAATATTTTTTACAGGTCGAATTTTTGCGCATTAGCCCCAAATTAAACTTTCTACTCGTCATTATTATTTATAGGTCAACGAAAAATGACACATCGGTTCAATTTAAACTTTCTACCCATCATTATTATTTACACATCATCGAAAAATCACACATCGGTTCAATTTAAAGTTCCTATCTATACATTTTTGTTCATTTATTATTTGTACGAGTCAACTATTGGGCAGATGCCCAACCCAAACTTTTATTTATATCCATATATATATAAGGGCAAAGTTCTGACGAGTTGACCCAGCCAAACCCATACCCTATTCACTGCACTGCACCAATTGGACAAAACCTCCATTACCACATGGAACATATACCGTTACTATCAAGGACGAACGGCATACAACACACACGGCTGAGCGTATAACGGGCCAAAGGATGTAACGTGGCTGGCGCTAAGGAGATTCAAGACGATCGATCTGGGGAATGCGAGACAAACGGTGTAGCTGTCTAATATTCCGAACGCACAGTGCGGGGCAGCGATGGCACGGTTACAGTGGGGTAGGTCGTTTAGTACGACATTGAGCTTGTCTCTCCTTCGCGCCATCGCGGTTTGATGACCGAGCTGCCCATCTTTACATAGCCGGCAACTACAACGCAAATCACTTTTTCGAGGGTTTCCGCGGCCGTTGGTCAATCGGCTGATCGTCGTGTGGAGACTGGCGTGCTCTTGTCGTGGTTTGAGTGGCCAGCCATCTCGCTTCGTCCGTGAGCCGCATTTGCTTTTTTCCGCACTTTTACTGCTTCCCGAAAAAGAGGCATGGGTCGTCTTAGCTTTGACTCAAATCGCCGCGGAGACCCCGGACTGGACAATTGTTAGCCCACTTTTGTCGGCTGTGCCACAGTCCCCTACTCGCCGTTCTCGCCCTGCCGTGCTTGGATTTATTTGCAATCAATCGAAGAAGAAAAAAAAAAAAATTATTTAAACGTAAAGGCAATGGTACTACTAATAATAAATCTAGCACGTGACCCCGAGTAGCCGTGTATGGGCGAGCGGTGGCGGGGGTCCACGAACAATACCCCATACAAAAGGCGAGGACGAGTGAACATGTTTCCTTTTTTCCTGTTATATTCCATTTCTTGTGCGGCAAAGTGCGACGGCTGATGCTACTTTGACTGCACGTGAGGGGCCCAACGGGGGGTGAGAAAAATTTGTGTCGTAGTTTCGGCGGATTCCCCGCGGCGGATGAAAAAAAGAAACGGGACTAACGCGGGGCTGGTGGTCGAGATATATAAGGAGCAGCCGTTGCCCTGTGGAGGAAGCAGAGAGTCAAGCAAAGATGAGCGGTGAGGAACAGAAGACTAGTATCCCGCATGAGGAGCCCACGGTCGTGGCCCCTGAGGAGCAGCTTGGCCTGGAGAAGAAAGGCGGCTTTATCGGCAAGGTTTCTGGCGGGCTCAGAAACCCATGGGCCCAGGTGATTGTGATTGCATTTGTCTGTTTCTGCTGCCCAGGTATGTACAACGCTCTGCAGGGTGTTGGAGGCGGTGGTCAGGTCGACTCGACGGTCAACTCTAACGCCCAGGTGGCCCTGTTGTCATGCACAGCAGTGACTGCCTTGTTTATTGCCGGTCCGCTGCTGTCGGTGATCGGGCCGCGAAACTGCGTGATTCTGGGTGGATGGACGTATGCGCTCTACTCCGGCTCGTTCTTGAACTACAACAAGACGAAGAATGGTGCATTTGTCATTGCCTCTGGTGCACTGTTGGGTATCGGATCCGCCTTCCTGTGGGTCGCCCAGGGTTCGATCATGACGTCGTATGTCCAGGAGAACCAGAAGGGTCGATCGATTGCCGTTTTCTGGTTCATCTTCAACATTGGTGGTGCCATTGGTTCGCTCATCTCCTTCGGAATCAACATGAACAACGGTAACGGCAAGGTCACCGACGGAACCTACATTGCCTTCATGATCATCATGTTGGTCGGCTGGGCTTTGGCTGCGCTCATTTGCTCGCCAAAGCACATCAAGAACAAGGAGCTCCGTAACGAGATGGCCATCGACAACTCGGGTCTGGCCAAGGACTCTGGCTTTTCCATGGACAGACTTAAGCGTTCTTTCATCCGTCTAGTCAAAGTGCTAATGAACTGGCGGGTGCTGTGCTTGCTCCCGCTGTTCTTCTGCGCAAACGTCTTCTACTCCTATCAGCAGAACATTGTCAACGGCGAGGTTTTCAACATCCGTACCCGATCTCTCAACGGCGCCCTTTACTGGATTGCCCAGATGTTTGGTGCCGTGATCATGGGTTTCATTCTCGACAGCATCCCTGTGGACCGTCGCAAGCGAGCCATCATTGGCTGGGTCTTCCTGTTTGTCACCGGCATGGCCATCTGGGGTGGCGGCTTGAAGTACGAGTACTGGATCGAGGACCGCGCCGCACAGGGCAAGTCTCAGGACATTGACTTCAAGGACGGCTCGGACTTCCTCGGCGGCATGTTCTTGTACATGTTCTACGGAGCATACGACTCCATCTGGCAGGCATACTGCTACTGGCTGATGGGCGCCATCACCAACTCTTCGTACGTCACTGGTGTGCTCGTCGGAGCTTACAAGAGTTTCCAGGCCACCGGTGGTGCTATGGCCTTCCGATTGAACGCCATTGGCGCGTCTTGGATGACCCAGTTTGCCTCTGACTGGGGTCTTTGCATGGGGTCTCTTGTCATCGCCCTCCCCACTGTCATCACCGTGTCCATGACCAACATTGTCTCCGACGAGGAGGTTGCCGCCGAGACCGGCATGGACGTCAAGAAGGACGAACCCGAACACAATGTTTAATCAATCAGCTTGTATATTTCCCGCATGATTTAATCCATTTTTAATGAACAAAACCAAATACCCGTAGCATTGCCGAGTTAGAGTGCCCACTTCCAAGTAGAACGAGAGTTTGTTGGTTCCTTGCAGAAACCTAACTTTATTGTACCAGCTCCTGGAACCGGCTGTCTAGGAATAGCCAGCTTTTCCGTCTCGGTAGGTACCTGATAGCCTATATTATGCCGTGCACCTGCATAAGCTATGGTTCATCCATCTGTTTTTCACCTTAGCCCACCAAGCTGGGGGATAGTGTGTATCGATATATAGATATATATACAACGTAGTTATATATATATATTTATGTATATATATATATATATATAATATCGTTATATATGTTATTTTTTGGACAAGTGACGGATAATCCAGGACCGGAACGACAGGCCAGTTCCAAACCGAGCCTGTATGCAGCTATGCAGGTCGCACTGCAGACACTTGGGTCTTATTCTCAGCTTATAGTCAACAGGATCCAAGTAAAAGCCGAAGGAAGCGTATTTCGAGGACGACAACTTGCTCGCAGCGAGATGGATTTCACCTCCACAAAACCAACAACCATTCCTTGTCAAGAAGAAGAACAACCAGCTGGTCGCTAAAAGCCCACGAGTGGCAACGCTAAACATACGGGCTTAGATGGACGAATGAAAGCGCAGCTGATGTACAGGTGCATGCGTATATTAGCCTCTGCAGATTGCACGCACGCTAACTAGTATGTTCTGGGGTTATCCTATCGCTATACATAGGGCCCTGACATCGGTTCATGTAACCACTGTATATGTCTAGGGTGAAAAAGAAACTTATATATATATATATTGTACTAACGTAGACTGATTAAGACACTGAAGCTAAATCCAGGAGCCACGTTCAGAGGCAGCGGGCTGCTAGAGGCTTGTTCGGCCGAGCAGGGTGGCTTATATGACCAGGCAAACGGAGAAATCGTCAACCCACGGCACAAGCGGCCGTCTAGCTCGAGGGAATCGTAACTAATCCGCTGCTAATTAGCTGCAAGTAGTCGAGTATTTCTTCATGGACATTGTTTTGGACACTGAAAAACCACACACAAACCTAATGTTTGCTTTTTGCCATTATAAACTCTAATTATTTATAACCTCCTCGCTTTTAGAAACCCTCGTATCATAACATGGATGGCGGAGGAAACAAACAAACAAGCAATAAAACAACAAAAGGCGAGGGACACAAGTGCAGCATTTCCACAGGGACCAGCCAGGGTGCAACACTAAGCAGGCTAGTGACACAGGCAGTTCGATAGGCCACCAAAAGCAACTGTCCGTCCCCCTGTAAGTGCGTTTTAGCGAAAGTTACATTTCATCACTTGGGCCTAAAATGTCTCGAAAACAAAGCCATGTTGACCAATTAATACGGCCGGGATTTACTTTTTCATGTATTAAATCACACAAGTATGCCTGCGAGTAAATATGGACAAAAGACAAATCCTTTGAGACACGACAGGATACTCACACGACGCCTGAGATTTCTCGCACAGTTATAATATATGTACACCCGCCAACCACTTATATTTCCGACTAGTTTTCCTTTTCGCAACACACCGTCCTCTTCGCCCAACCTTGTATTATTCACACTGTCTGGATATAAGGGCGTGCGTGCGGTGTGTACAAAATATTTTATTCTGTTTACCTATTATTATAAATGGTTGCCCATTCGTTTCCACCATTTCCATCTGTCGCTTAAAAGTAGATCTACAATCGTTTCTGTCGTCGCAAATGATTCCAAACAACTATGCAGCCACCCCTCTGCCGTCGCTCCACTATTCAGACAGCTCTACAGCCAGCAGCCACTCGAAGCCTAAACCGGCCGCCACGACGTCCACCAAAGTTTACTCAGCGGCCACTCCGCTGTCCACGCCGAAGGACTACTTTGACGACCATTCGCTGTCGAGCTACAAATGGGGGCCCACGCCCACCACGCCCCTTCAGAGCCCCCGGAGCTCGTCCAACCTGTCGTCGCCAATCAATCTCCCGCCCATTCGAATGATGGGGCTGGATAACCCGCCGTCCAGGGCCTCGTTGGGGAGCCACCACCTGCCTCCGTTGACGGTGCCAAACGTGGACGGCAGCAGCTACTACCCTGGTCCGGCCACCGCCAGTGTCAGCACCCCGAGCAATTCTGTGGGCAGCTTCACGCCCTCAACTCCGCACAACCCCAGCCACTACCCCCACTACTACCATGCATTGTCCTGTTCTCCTCGATCCCCAGCTCCCACAATTCTACCCTTGCCGCATGCCAGGCTGCCACCGCCGCCGGCTGCCGGTGGCGGTGCGCCGATCCCTGTGCCTGTCAATCATCATCATCATCCTCCTCCTCCTCCTCCTCCTCCTCCTCCCGCCCCTCAGCTACCACCACCGCCACCACCACCACCTCCTCCTCCTCCACCGGCCCCAGCAGTGGGTACGAGCGGGTCGCCAGCGTCTGCAGACGCGCCAAAGGTCGGCCTAGGCATATACTCCCCCGAACAGCAGCCAATACTGGCTGCCGGGAAGGACATTAAACGGCGAACGAAGACTGGCTGCTTGACATGTCGGAAAAGACGGATCAAGTGCGACGAAAAACACCCCACTTGTTCGAACTGCGACAAGTCCAAACGCATCTGTCTGGGTTACGACCCTATTTTCCGCATCACTGCCGACAGACGGCGGACTCGAAAGCAAGGCGTCGTCAAAAAGCCCACGACTCCAATGACAGTTCCGCCGCCGCCGAGAAACAACCGGATGAAGATCAACAGCCTGCTGGACGCTGCTGCTGTTTTGGACAAGGACAAGCCTAAGGACGAGCCTCAACTTGTGCAATGGGCCTCATGGTCTCAGCTGTGCCAATACTATTCCGACCACGTTGGTCCCCATCTCAACAGCTTGTTTGCCACTGACCGGTTCACAGAAATCACTCTATCGTCTACCAACACCAGCGGACAGGAGCTCGCGATCCTCGAAGCCGTTCGCCAGATCGTCACCAACCTGTGTCCCTCCTTCTATCTTGGCGACCTCACTGTAGATGAGACAAAGATGCCCAAATTAGAGGAGCTCCGGGTTTCCAACGACTACAAGCTCCTCCGCTGCGTATTTCAGCTGCTTGGTAGTAGCTGCCACGAACATGTCGAGTTTCTCCCCGTGGCCGAGAGTGACAGCGACCTCTACAACCGCATCTTGGCTACGCACAAGTTCATCCACGGACACTTCAAACCAGCGACCTTCGGGGACCTGAGCTACAGCTCCAAGGAGATTGACTACGTTCTCGCGTCCAAAAAGAGCCATGCCATTTGGCCGCTGCTCGAATCGCTGCCCATCATTAAGCACGACTCTCCGGACTGTAGCGCCTGCTCGCTCAATTCGGTGGCTCTTTCAAACGAACAAATCGACTGTCTCCTCGACCTTGCCAACCACGACATTCTCCAAATCCCAATTCTCCTCGCCCTTCACTATGTCCTAACCGATTCACCAGCCCAATCCAAAATCCGCTACCGTCTCCTGGATCTGAGCTCGAATGGCTTGGATCTCATCTCCCATCGTCTGGTCCAACTCATTCTACACGCCAACCCTTAGTCCCTACTACTACTGTTACTCTATGTACGTACACCTTTTGTATTATTAACTCTGAACCGTCCACAGTACAACCTGGATTTTTTTTTTTTTTTTTTTTTTTTTCTTTCTTCCTTCTACACGCCAACCCTTGATCCCTACTACTACTGCTACTCTATGTACGTACACCTTTTGTTATTTAACTCAACCGTCCACAGT